>CATIWM010212401.1:0-60790 GCA_949671775.1 Mallotus repandus | reverse complement strand
TTGTTTGCCTATCCATCTCATTATCTACTCGGTTAATATAATATTTACATCAATTCCCTGTGGATCGACACCCTACTTGCTCTATACTAAGTCCTTAGAGACTAGGGTTATATAAATACAATTCTACCCGCTTCAACAATGTTGTGCAATAGAGCGGTAGCCATCCTCTGATAGGTAACTCCCACATTTTTCAACCCGAATGGCATGACTAAATAACAGTAGACCTCCTCATTCAATGGTGAAAGAAGTGTTCAGCTTTTCAATCATTGCTATCATAATTTGGTTATATTCTGAGAAACCATCCATGAAAGAGTACATTGCACTGTAGGTTACACTATTGACTAAAGTGTCAATATGTGGTAAAGGGAAGTCATCCTTCGGACAAGCTTTGTTCAAGTCCCTGTAGTCTACGCACATTCTGACCCTTCCATCTTTCTTAGGAACTGGCACTATGTTGGCTAGCCAATGGGTGTCATCTACTACCTCTAAGAACTTCACATTCAGCTGCTTCTCCACTTCTTCTTTTAACAAGAGAGCCCATTCCGGCCTTAGTCTTCTCTTCTTCTGTTTCACTGGTGCGATGTGAGAATACATAGGGATTTTATGTTCTGCGATCTCCCTATCAATCCCAGGCATATCCTTATAGCCTCAAACAAATACTTTCTATCTTTTCCTTAATATTTATTCCACTTTTATTCTCTCATTAGGAGTTAAATTAGAAGCAATAAGTATATTCTTAGGGTTATCATATGTGTCTAAATTAAATGATTCAGTTTGCACTGAATTAATGTCAAACATATGCATAAAGTGATCATCGTAAATAGAATAACCATTAGGAAACACATCACACAAATAGGCAAAGTCAGATCTTATTACATTAACTTTTGAAAAGAAAATATCATTAGTCTTAAACATGTTTGTAAAATAGATATCAAGGTCATCATAGAAAATATCTATGACAGAATTAAGGATAAAGGACTTGAAGTCACGCTCCCCTTCCTGATCAACAGTGTCCTTTAGCTCCACTGCAAGGATGTCCTTTTCTAGTTCTGTAGTCAGCACTAGTTCCTCCACTATCGGCTCCTCCACAATAGATTATTTGATCCCATTTACATGTTCGGCGAAGATTTCAAACCCGGGACCAATTTTTCAACTATCATTAATGGTTCAGGATTGCCTGTATATGGGTAATTGGCGCCTTCCTCCACAAACATCTCCCACAGTGCTTTCCACTTTTTAGCCTTAGCCTTTAAGCTTTTGGACTTTTGATAACCTAATCCGTACTTGAAAATAAGGACCTTCGGCTCAACGAATTCTGACGGGCCCTGTTGGTTCTTCCCTAATCCCATTCCGAACATGAAGTTCATGTTTTTCATCATGCTTACTATTTTTGGATTTAGTTCATCCTCGTAGATCATGCAGACCTCGAAACTTGGGATAACCAGAATTTCATTGGGAGTTAGCTTCAAAGCAGCAACGATAGCTTCTTCAAAATAGCGATGACAACTTCAATTTCTGCTGAAATGGTGACCATTTTCCCCTCGTGTGGGAACTTGATTTTTTGGTGCACAGTCGACAGTACTCTCCCTAGAGGATCAAACCATGGTCTCCCCAGTAAAATAGCAAAAGTGGCGGGAATGTCGATCACATGTAGATTGACCCATACCTCAATGGGTCTAGTCTTAACCAAAGCTCTAAAAGTTCCCTCAACAGGCCTCTTTTTATCGTCGTAGGCTTGATGACAACCTCAGACGGCTTTAAGTTAGCCACAGTTAATCCCAACTTTGGTAGAATCTTCAAGGGACACATGTTGATAGCGGATCTGTTATCCACCATTACACAACAAGTTAGTTTTCCTTTTACCTCGGCCGTAATGAACAAGGCTTTATGATGGTCCCTTCCTTCTAAAGGTAAATCATCATCAATGAACACAACGACTCCTTGAGGGCTTTCCATTAACGAGTCCACCATTTGTTTGGGAGTAAGACTTATAGGAACTTTCTTGTGGTTTAGAGCCATAACTAGCTCTTCCCGATGGGCTCTAGAGTGAATAAGCAGCTCCCAAACACTGGCAAGAGTCTTCTTATCTCTCTTAGCTTCAACTGCTTTCTCATTCTGCATTACTTCATCAACTTTCTCCTTTTTCTTTACTTCTTCTTTTGAGCTCACTTTCTCTTCTTCTGACCCAACAGATCGTGCTTCTTCTTCCTTCTTTTCACCCTTTCCCACTGATTAGGCTTTCCTTCCTTTATCATTCTTCCATGGATCAATTCGTCCCTCTTCCTCATCATCAAAACTCCAAATATCAAGAACATTTACATTTAGTTCCATAGGCTGTTGGTTCAGGTTTAGGCCTTTGGTTTCAGATTTTGGTGTTGCGAGGGTAATATTAACAAAGGAATTAAATACTTGTTCCTCTGTCAAGCCAATATTGATCATGAGAATGCGTGGATTGGGTGGTGACACATTGTGTTAGTTGGGCAAAGGGTTGTTTCGAGTATTGGGTTTTATGGTTTCAGCGTCAGTTATCTTGCCTGAATCAATTAAATCATGAACCTCATGTTTCAGGCGAATGCAACCATCAATGATATGTCTAATGGTTTGATGATACTTGTAATATAGTTTTGGGTCGGCATTTAGAAAAGGTGGTCTCTGAGGTAAAGGTTGTATCAAGTTATTCTCAATCAATTTCTCCAAGACTTTGGAAAGAGGTCTTCCAAGATTAGAAAACCTCTAGGGTTGTCCGATGGCATTGATCTGTACATTATTACTTGGTCCAATCCCATTAGTAAACCCAGTGCCATCTCTGCCTGCAGATCTTCCACTGAAGAATTTCTTATCATATGCTAAGTCAGACTCTTTCTGTACCCCAAATTTGTGTAACTCCTTAAAGTTTCTGATCCCAAGATCCCTTAGTTTCCTAAAAAGCAATGGGACACAACCTTCCATTACTATTGTCAATTGATCAGATTCAGTTGGTCTATGTTTCATCTATGATAGCTTTCCTCTCTATCTAGTTAAGTACTCTATAAAGGACTCATTAAACTTTTATTTTGTATTCTGTAAATCCCTTAAAGATAGCTTAATCGGGGCATTTAAATCATATTGCTTGATGAATGCAGCGCAAAGTTCTTTCCAATCACTCTGCACATGAGGTTCCAGGTTGTAGTACCAACAGATCAGAGCACCCTTCAAGGACAAGGGGAACTTTTTAACAATCTGGGGTTTGGTTAGTTCTGTCGCCCTCATATAGGTCACATACTGCTTCAGGTACAAGTGAGGATCATCAGTCCTAAATACTTCTTCTGTCGGGAAACTTAAACTTGCGAGGTAAAGGATCAACATCTTCATCTAAATCCAAATCAGTGTAATCCATCAGGGAATTGATCCCCTTTTCTTTCATTATCATTTGGATTTGAGCCATGGTCTTGGTCATGCTTTTGGCCCAATCGGTCTTTTCCATACTTCCCGATGCATCCACACTTTATCAGGTCATAGGTTCTGTTAACAGAGTTTCTTGGTCATCCTCTATTTCCTGTCTTCCGAAGTTTTCAGCATCCATATCAAATGGTAGGGGCTGAGGTGCTGGTGGCTCTTGTCTATCCAGTCTTCTCACTTCTACCATCATTTCCTACATGATTGTTCGGGTTTTTTCAACAATCTCTGCTTTCAATTTCTCCTCAAAAGCCTTAGGATCAAACCTTGCCATTTTTGTTTCTTCAGAGATTCTAATCAGTCGGCCGGTGTCAGATCGTACCCAACTGGAAGACTAATGTGAATCTATATCTGCAACCACCATAGGTTAGAAATATGCATGACGCGTATGCATGAAATGTAAATGCACTTTATTATCTAACTAAATAAACAAACATGTAGTTTATTTACACTTAAGGAAGCAAACAAAAAGCTTTTAAACGATAATCTCCACCCTTATTTCTCCCACACATGTGTTCAATGGTGAGTTTTTTTCCTAGGATTTTTTGTTTGGATTTTAATTATCATCAAGGGATAACAAAACTAACGTACAAAAGAAATCTCTCGAGACAAAATTAACAAGTGAGTAGCATTTTCTCTAAATAAAACAAAAGTCCAATATAATGGCCTATAATAGGCATGATAGGCCCATATTAACATAGTCTATTTTAAATGGGCTTGGGCTAAGCAACGATTATTAACGGGTTATTGGGGACTGTGCGCACATTGTGTGGAAATGTGTAGTGAATGCAGAAAATGCAAAGAAAATAAGGAAATAATCAAAGATAATAAATTACAAAACACTTGAATCAATTTCTCTATCCCCAGTGGAGTCGCCATTGTAGGCGGCTGGATTTAGAGCGCGCCCAAGTGTTTGGCAACCACGGCACTGTGTGGGCTCGAGGCCCACTAGGAAATACAAAATAGGCTTTAAAGCCCAAATTAGAGATGGAGTCGCTACTCGGATGAAAGCCGGAATACACTGTATAGCAACTGGATCCCACGGAGGTTCCTAAAAGCCATCATCAGAGATAGAGTTCGAAAACTAGGTATGGGCTTTTAAATACCCACCCAACCTTATGGTTGGCCTCCGTGCGTATTTTATATTTTATTACCTTTCATTATTTCATTATTTCCTTATTTAACATGCAAATTATAATTATTTTCAATCAATTACCGCATTTTATACTTTAGTCAAAGTTTGTACATTAGTCTCATTTCATGCTTATAAACCCAATATTGATCACAAATAATTCACAAAAAAAATCTAAATAAATGGGGAAAAGATTAGGGATTACAACACTTTGTATAACTAGAATAACAATGAATTAAAATCAAATCCTCTCAAGAACCAATTAAGGTAAAATCACCCTAAAATCCCTGCAATAAACAATAATTAGTTATTTCTCACAAAACAACAATATCACCTACAAAAAGAAACCAAGTTAAATTGGTACAAAATAGACATAAATACTCATTTAAACGTAAATCAACACTTAACTAAACCTAATATCATGATGATTACATATAAGATTGAAACATGCGTGAAGTAAATACATGGCGGATTAAAGACTACACAAAATAAACTCAAAAAACCAAAGCTAGTTTGGACCAGCTCTAGTGGAGTAGCAATGCCTCTTTGATGAGGCATCGCCCCCAGAGGCGACCTAATGTCGCCTCAACACGAAAAGGCATCGCCTCTTCAACAAATATTCTGCAAGCTATAAGTTTCTTAAGTCTTAAGAAAATCAAACTAGAGGCAAATAAACAAAGATTTACGTCTAATACTAAGTATCTTACATATTCATGGCATGGATGTAACCTTAAATGCACAATAAACACAAAAACAAGCAATAAAACCAATAAATGAAGCTTTATGTAAAACAAAGAGCTTAAAACTTAAAAATGATGACTCTTACTGATTTAATCAATTTCAGAGCTCCTAACTAAACCCTCAGAGCTTGTTTTGCTGATTAAAGTGTTTTGTGAATGAAAGAGCTCCTTCTTTCTTCTTGAGAAAATGAACATTCAAGCTAAAACTCCTTTTTTCTCTTCTTCTTTTTATTTTTCCTCTTTTTTTTCTCTCAAAAATGTTCTTTTCTCTTAAAGGTCAGTCCTCTTCTTTTTCAGCTCCCTCCCCTTTTTAGCTTCCCAAGCCTTGCCTTTCTCAATTTCCAAAAAATCAAGGCAAGATAAAAAACCATCATTTTTCATTATTTTTCTCTCTTTTTCCACCTTATTTCTGCCTTAAAAGTCTCATTTTCATGCCACATCTTCAGACTAATGATATGGTGGGTCCATTTCTTTGCACAATGAAGCCAAAAAATACATTTAATGCAAAGTAGGTCGGCTATGATGAGGCGTTGCCTCTTCAACTCAGGCCTGGCTTGGGCCTTTGGGCCAATAAGCTTGGGCTTGGGCTTGGGCTTGGAGCTTCATCTTTGGGTTTAGGCTTTTATGGGCTTAGGTTTGGTGCTTTTAGGCTTAGACTTGGTCTTTCGAGTTTTCAAGTCCATTCTAGAGAAGGTTTTGGATTCTCTTGTGTTCAAAATTCGTTTTATCTCATCACTGTACTTTTGTTATGGGCCAATCAAACCGAGGGTCTCCACAATTAATCATCTTTTTTCTTTTTTTTTTTTTTTCATAAAAAATTTTCATTTTTCATAAAAAATTTTCATTTTTATCACCAATAATCATTTCTTAGATCAATAGTAATTTTTTATTTTTTATTTATTTTATTTCATTTTTTGCATTTAATAAATATAGATATCTTATTTTTCATTAGATCTTTTTAATCTTCTTTTATAGAGTAATTACCGTTCATATAATTTTAGTATTTTTTTTTACGGAGTTTGATTATCTCTTAATTGTAAAAATTTGATTGATTTTTTTTAATCGGACTCATTTAAAGATTAAAAGTCAGTTTATAGTTAGTTAAAGTCATTAATTGAAGTATATAAATCACCAAATTTCACATTAAAAGAACTTGATTAACGCGATTAAAGAATAATTACAAGAAATTTTATGATTCAAATGAGATTTTTTATTATACTATTTTTTATATTATTTTTTAATCAATATTAATTTTAAAATTTAAATAAATGAACGTCGCATCAACTTTCATTAAAGAAATATAACAATACATAATACCTCAACTTGAATAATTAAGGTGAAGATCTTGTTGGCTATGTATTGAAAATATCTCACGGAAGATGCTTTCATCCATGTGATATTAAAAGGCAGAAGACATAATTTTGCACTTAAATTTTTTATGATTAATTTTAATATTTTTTAATGTTTGTTATTTTGGTAAGAAAAAGTTTATTTTAAAAATAATTTTATCCTTAAATTTATATTTTTAATTTATTTAACGCATAGAGTAATATAATAAATAAAATATTTAATCTCAAATGTTTTTAAATGCATATATTATTAAAAGTAAATTTGAAATTATTAAAAATGAAGTTATAAATTAAAAAGTAAGAAATTTTATAATTTTTATAATTATATTATTTTATTTAAATAAATATTTATTTATATTAAGATATATTTAAAAATTACGTGAGTTTCATATGTTATAAAAATTTAAATAAATAAAAAATTAAATAATAAAATTAAGAGATCTCAGAATTGAATCCTATTAAAATTAAACAATCATTGGCCTTTTAGAAACTAACACACTTGCCATATTTTTTTTTTTAGGGAAACTAACCCACTTGCCATATTAATTTATACACTTCCTTCCTCTATTGATTACAATAAAGACAAAATAATTAGATCCCACCGACAAAACAACAGCAAAAAGATTTTTAAAAAGGGTAATTTGAAAACAATTTCTCCATTTGATTATCTCTCTATATTTAGCGCAACGAAATAATTTAAAAAAAAATGTTATCGTTACTCTTAAAAAAGAATACATGAAATTGAATAATAAAAAATTTTATATTACCTATATTTGTTAATTCAAATGATAAAAATATAAATTTTTTTAAATAAAATTTTGGATTAAGTTTATATATATAAAAAATAAATATTAAAAAAAATTATTTTTTATCTAGATCAACTCAGCACAACTCAACTCTAAAATAGTCAAATTTTTTTTATTAATTTGTATTATCATAACACTAGAGCATCATATGAAAAAAATTAATTTATATTATATTTTAATAATTTTTTATATTTATATGTCAACAAAATAAAATATAATATGAAAAGTAATATATAATATGAAAAGTAATAAAAAATTGGGTAAAGGTAAAAAAACACTCTTAACATTGATGCTCAGGAACAAATTGGTCTTTAAAAATTTTTTGGGCTCAATTAGATATAAAATTTCAAATTTATATCATTCCGGACCCCTCCAATTAACAGATAGTTAACAGCTCGTTTTCTTCTTTCATTAAATTATATTTTTTAATATAAAAATTTCTATTAAACCCTTAAAAAAAATTTTCTTTCACTCTTACCCTCTTTCTCTCCCTCACCCTCACATACACTGTAATTTAGTTTTTTTTTTAAAGGAAAACATAAAACTTTCTAAAAAAAAAGAAAAACGTAAAACACTTGGGTTGGGACATACATTTCCATACGCCACACACCCCAAAGATATTTTCCAACTCCTTTTCTCTTCTTCGACACCTCCCTATCACTACTGCTACTACTTATTAACCATTTTTTTGGTGGTTCTTCAGCAAGAATTGTTATAGTTGTTCTATTTCCATGGCAGCTATGTTCTTTCTTTAATTCAATTTCACTTCGATTCAGTTCATCTCTTTCTTTTTTTTCTTTCAAAGATTCAATCGTTTACCTCTTTTGCCACATAGTATTGGGTCTAATTTATAGAGCTCCTGATGGAATAAGAGTCATCGTACTTAACTTTAATCCAGCAATCTTTCGATACCCGTTACTCTTTTTCAGCTCGGGAAGCTCTTAATGGCTTATCTGAGTGCTTTACCATAACCGATCCTTACATTTCAGTTCACCCGATTATTTTTGCCAGCAATGGTTTCTTAAAAATGTCTGGGTATTCAGAAGATGAAATTATCATGCGGAACGGGAGGATTTTTCTAGGTCCTAAAACCAACCAGCGATCAATTATGGAAATTCGAGAAGCAATTCGTGAAGAGAGAGCTTTGCAGATTAGTTTGCTGAATTATCGTAAAGACTTTCCTAAAAAAAAAAAAAATCGTAAGGACGACAGACCGTTTTGGTTCTTTTTCATATGACCCCTTGTTTTTTATAAGAAAGATGGATGGGTTGTTCATTTCTTAGCTGTTCAGATGCCGATTGTCAAGAGGAGAAACGGGTTGGGTTTGAGCGATGATGCTTATGGATTGAAAGAGATTGTGTTTGGTTCTTGTAGGAGAGAAGTTTGTTATGATTCTTTGGTTGAGTTGGGTCGGGTTTTGACTTTGGATTCGGATGCTAGAGGTTGTACTTAAATATTTTATTGAATTAGCTTGCTTTTTCTTTTTTTTTTTTGGATTTATTAATGAGAGAGTGTATTAATTACAGGATTAAATATTGAGGAGGTGTGTGAGGAAAGTGAAGCTGATAAAACAAAAGCAATAACAACAATTAACAGAATATTGTGTATGTTGACTTATTATAGCGGGTGTAATGGTGAACTAGTGTCTACAAAAGATGCAGCTTACTTGTGAGAGAGAGGGTAAGAGTGAAAGAAAATGAACTTTCAAGGGTTTAATAAAAAATTTTATATTAAAAAATAGAAGAAGAAAATGACAGTTATCTGTCCGTCAATTTGAGGGGCCGAAATGACATAAATTTAAAATTTTGTGTCTAATTGAGCCCAAAATTTTTTTAAGAGCCAATCTGCCCCTGAGCATAAACGTTAAGATTGTTTTTTACCTTTACCCTAGAAAATTTTGTACTGTGGAGAGCATATGAAATTTTTGTTAATAGCAAAAGGTGATCTAAAAACTAAAAAAACCTTTTTTACCTTTTCCCCGATTGCAAAGAAGGCCATAAATGACTAATAAGCATTCATTATTATAATTATTATTCATAACAGTAATAACAAGTGATAAACAGCATTCAGTTCACACACCAAATAAACATCAAAAACAAACCTCACAATCTCACATGGCAGCAGCAGCAACAGCCGCCCGATCAATTCCTTTATTATCAGCAACAGATCCGCAATTATTCCTTATAGCAGTTAACTCATACGGAGACGCATCAGTAGCAAGCCACTGCTCAACCGTAAAAAGTTGCTGTGCGCAAGCTATGTGTGGACCAGTCGTAGTGACCTCAACGTAGTTACAGTACCATCCATGTTTTGGTCCGGTTCCATCTGAGGTCAAGTTCAAAGCGCAAACAGGGGCGGTCAGGCACGGTGCTCTACCGCTAAAAATATCTAGATTTCCCCTCTCGAAGTAGTTGTGATTCGCGGCCATAATACCTCCCCATTTCTCCAAATTTGGGATCTCTACGTACCAGCCGTTTCCATTGTAGAGTCTCACGCTTATGATCGAATCTGTTCCTCCTTTAATTATAGATCCGGTCCTTACGTAAACTGTGAACACACAATCTTCTTCGGCCTGCAAAAACAGATTATTCAAAAGAGAGATTTAATCAGTGAAGATCGATCAATAATGGGAAGAGATATTTATATATTGGGGTCATGGAGAAACTTACAGAAACGATGGTGGAGAAGGCCAGGAGAAGAAGGAAAGAGAGAAGGTGACTGTTGACTGCCATTTTTGGTTTTGGCTCAAGAAACTTGACCAGAAGCTAGGCTGTGTTGATAGTGATCCAAATTTATATGAGACAAGGGAAAGTGCCCCCCATTTTTTTCAAGGGCTAATGTGTTTATTTGAGGAAATTTCTTAACTATTTGGACATTTTAAATCTAACTAATAAAATAAAAATTAATGTATAGTCAAGTCTTAACTACTTTCTAAAAATATTTTGATGCATATAATTTAATTTTTATCATTATCACTTTAAAATGTGAGGCTATTTTTATTGTATAATTTATCAATTTTAAAGTGATATGATATCTCAATTTAAAAAATAAAAATAAATAATTATAAGGATTAATGGCTAAAATATAACATCTTTCTAAAGTTTTAATGTAATAAACAATTATATCTATTTATTTTTGAAGATGCATTAAATATTTCCGATGTTGATCTCCATTATATTAAAATATCATTGCTTAAATTTTTTTTATGATAATTATATAAATTTATATTAAAAAAATTTTTTTACGAAAAAAATTAATATTTGAAGAATTTTACCTTTTCATGAGTCCACTTAACTCGAGTTTTGGAATAATCAAATATATATAGGGATGTAATCAAGTCGAACAAAATTGAACTTTGATTAATTTGAATTTGGTTCGTTTATTGAATCACACTCAAACTAAACTTGTTATGTCACTTAGTGTTTATAGCTATTCACAATTTTGTTTAACAACATTATTCATAAACTTAAGCGAACCTAAATCAACCTAAAATTTTTTTTAGAAATATAAACTATAAATTAGAACAATTCATTAAAAAATTTAAAATAAGCAATAAATTGTAATATATTTAATAAAAATTATAATTTTATTTTAATAATATATTTTTTAAAATATTTTTGTTTATATTATAAAAAAAATTTATATATTATATATTTTATATGAAATTATTAGTGCATTAAAATGATAAGTTAACTCATGAATTTTTATTTCGAGATTGTTTGCAAGTTTTACGAGCTAAATTTTGTATAATTTAAATTCAACTCGTTTAGTAAACAAATTTTATAATTTAAGTTCAAATGAATTTTTATCAAATTAAGTAACTCGCGAGTAGATCGGTTTATCTGTGTCTTATGTGACATTAGTTAAATTATAAATTTATAAATATTTGTATGAGCTCTCAAAATTTATCATCAAAAGAGAAAAAACAAACTCAATCATTTTTCATCATGTTTTCAATTAAATAACGAGTTGTCTTCTCACAGATATGTTTTCTGTCAACTTTTATCACCATAAAATAACATTTTTATACTATTAAATACTGAAAAGTATTTTTGATATAATAGTTTTTTAACTAAAATTAAAAATAATATATTATCATATACTCTTATAAAATTAATATTTAAATTTATTTTTTAAAAAAAAGCTAATATATGTAGAGACAGAGCAAACGAATCTCACATAAGAATCAATTTGATATTAGAAAGCATAAAAGCTTTAGTTAGTCTGTTATCTAATTAATAATGTAAAACTAATTAATCTAGCTGCTCCTTTAATTAATTATATATTTTTGTAATTTTGTAATTTTTTTAAATTTTATTGTTAAATTTTCATTATTGAAAATTCAATTGACTTTTTTTATAATTTTTATTATTAATTTGAATATAAATAATGTTTCAATAATAATAGCGTCATAAATTTTCTTTAAAATAATAGATGAAGATAATTAGTTAAGGAAAAGTTAAAAGTGCATGAATCTAAACCGATATCTCACTATAAACTTCAAAATTTAATCCTATTCTAACAAAAAAATCAAAATTTTCAAATGAAAAAGTTTTTAATTCAATTTTAAAAGAGTTTTAATAAATATCTCCAATTATAATGTTGTAGATATATATTACTCATTTATTCTCCAAAAGAAAAAGAAAATTGAAATATTATATAAATATAATAATATAAAGAAAATTGAAATATAACATAATTTTATAAAATTTGTAACTAAAAGATAAATTTAATTGAATATGGATCTAGATTGTTGGAAAAAGATCCTCTCAATTCCAACCAATCAATAAATATTTCAAGATAAAAAATAAATCAAATCAGAAAATAAAAAGAGCACATAAAAATTTTACGGAGTTTGGCTTTTAACTGCCTACATCTACGGAGAGATATAAATTTTTTACTATATGAGCAAAAATATCAATACAATACATTGTTACTTATCTTGAGTTGATTAAAACTAAACCTACAATTTTGTATCAACCTCTCGTATAAAATCCGAAAAAATCACACTCTTCTCTACCTCTCTAGAAAACCTACATAATTTATAGAATACCATTATGGCAATAAAATAAATTCCTAAATAGCCATATCGCAAAATCAATGTTCCTTTATATGTAGTATATATAGATGTTCATGCCAAATACGAATAAAACATCACAAAAATATTTTTTTTTTCTCTATCATATGAAAAACATTATAATTATTTTTGTGAAAATAAAATGGATAAAAATATATATCTTGTGGTAATTTTAATCATGATCAATTGCAAAAAAGAAAATTTTCCACAAAACATTCAAATTTTATTACCATAGAAAGATTTATGATTACTTTGAATTAAATATCATTTACAACTTACTTATTTTATTTTAAGAGTAATTGAAGTAATATGTTAATTGTTATACAATGGTAAATTTGTGTCATAAAATTATTATATTTTGGGTATAATATTCAGGTTTTTGCTATATAATCAATAAATTACAAAGCTAATATGTATGTAATTTCACTCCTAAATTATGAAGGTTTATGAAGATTTTTTTTTATATGAAAGTTCTATAATTATTTTTAATGTTTTTAAATTTAAATCATTATGATAATTTCTAATTCAACCCGTTCAACTATAAATTTTGAACATTTTAATATCATGTCTGAATAAAAAAATTTATAATATAATATTTAGTACCTAATTAGTTATAATAAATAATCAGCATAATTTATTATTAAACTTTAAATTTATTTAATTATTTAAATAGAAAATAAATAAATTAATATAATGATAACAATGAACTAAAAATTGTTATTTAATTGTGCTAATTTTAAATTTTAACTTTTACTGTAGTTTTTGCTAGTTCCTAATAGAACAAACAAGTTTAGTTTAATTTTTAAAAATATTGATTATTCACAAATAATAATAAGTAATGACAGAAAATAATTTTTTTAATTTTTAATCGAAAAATAAAAGAAAAAATATCTTTTTACAACTAGCAGGCTCATAACTTAATATAAAAAATAATATAAAAATATATTTTTCAAAAAAGTTGACTCTTTAAAATAATTTTCAGTCTCAATAATAAAAAATAAAGCAGTGTGTCCCTATAAAAAAATAATAATAATAAAACAAGCAGAGGGGAGCGGATGATGATTCGTTCCTCCGGCGTCTGGCGATGATATAAATGTGGTGATAATCGGAGTGATAGTGGGATGGACCTATTTAATGCCACGTGTCAGATATGAACATGAAAAAGTCAATGACTTGCTGATAACATGAAATCAAATTACTAAAATAACCCTAAAACATGTAAATGGTAAGCAAGGTGATGATGACATGTGGACCAGGATGAAGACAAGCGACATCTGGAACCCACCCCAAATAACACGATGAAAGATGCTAACTTTCCTTTCCTTTCATGCAATACAATTATTGCTATGTCCGTGCATAAACTTTAGGAAAAAGAGTCTTTACCCCCTTCAACTTTTCATTTACGGTTAAATTAGTCATTTTGTACCTCTTAGAATTAATTTAGCTATTCAACATTTTAATAAAGTTTAGTTTGCCCCTAAATATTATAATCAGCTCATTATTTTATAATAGGTAAGCAAAATTCCTAAAAATTACAAATACCTTCCTAATGTTTTAAAGAGTTAACAAATTAGTCCATGTTTTAGTAAAAGAATTGTTATTTAAAAATTTAAATTTTAGAATTATATTTAATTCATTTATAATTTGTAAGATTTAAAAATCTAACAATATAGTATTGTTTGTGTTTAAAGTTTAAATTTTGGTCTATAGACAAATTATAAAACCCAACCCATGAGTCTTGAGAAAGGAGTTGAAAGCTTCTGGAATTTTTAAAAATTAATTTTACATTTGAGCAGCTGATGAGCTAATCTGCTGAGGAAGAAATAAACATGAAGCTTCTAAAATTTGCTGGGGTAGAAGTAGTCAGTAAGCAAAATGATCTACAAGTTAAAAAAATAATGTTGAAAATTAATGCTTTTGAGTACTTATGAAACTGGTCTATACAAAGAAGAAAGAGCAGTAGAGAAGGAATATCCAATCATCAACTAAACAACTCAACAACCAATCATTCTACCAACAATGGTCTATTCAAAGAAGAAAGAGCAGTAGAGAAGGAATATCCAATCATCAACTAAACAACTCAACAACCAATCATTCAACCAACAACTAAACAACTCAACAACCAATCATTCAACCAACAACAATCATCATCAATCATCAACAACAATCTTCAACATATATTAATTACCAATCATCATTTAGATATATTTTCATGATTTATAAGCTTCCTGTTTTATTTAGCTTGCAAATTTTTTTTTGTTACATAATTTCCCATTTTTCAATATAGCCAAATTATATAAAATTTTCCTTTTTTACATTATACTGTTACACTCACAAATTTTTTTGTTAAGATTCAAACAAATTATGGTATAGGTGTTTGAGAATTCATTTTATATGAATGAAGTAAAGTTTCATTTTGAGAAAATAATCATTTGGCATGCTTGTGCATTAAAACGAATCCAGTTTGCCCAAAAAAAAATTGCCCTAGAGGGGGTGGGGTGAAGGTGGGGTGAATAGGGCTAATGAAAGATTTAAGAAAACTAAAAAAAAAAAAAAAAATTAAAGAATGATTGAGAGAAGGAGATGAACAAAAGAATTTAAGGAATTCGAATTCTCAACAATCCTACGTCTCCTCCTAACTTATCCCCAAGTTAGGATTTTTAACACCTATTATAATCTACTCCACTATATTGAGTTTACACAACAGTTTTTCAAGGCTCTAATCAAACCTTTACAACTTGAGTTTTGAAGGCTTACTCAAAACTTTTTTCCAAGTGATTTCAAGGCTCACACTTAAACCAAACACAAAGAGTTGTCTTGGCTAACTCTTAAAACTAAAAACTCAATTGTTTTAATAGTAAACACTTAAACCAATTCCTCTACTTCAATCCTCACTTCCCTTTCTTAATCCCAATAAACAAAAAGAAGAGAAATAATAAGCTAGAGCACTCACCCACACTCATTAGATGAGTAGTTATAAACTCAATAAGAGTTTATCTACAAGAGATGAATATATAAAAGAAAAGTGAAAGAATTAAAATTTAGCTTAATGAATTTTCATAATAAATTTGCTCCACAAACTCTCTAACTCTTCAAATAAAGTCTTGAGCTTGTATTTATAGTGAAGGGGCCAAAATATGGCTGTTGGAGCATTGATTTTTGTCCCCAGCAAACCTCTATCTTTATATAATGTTTATTTCACTTTTTGTAGGAAAAATGAGGCTCCCGATTGTGATATACCACATCACTGTCATGACCCTTGATTTTGTAGTCGTTGGAACTCTAAAATAGCCATTGTAAAAGTGACCAGTTAATGTCACACTAGGATATTCAATGTCATGACTGAGATATTTGCCTGGGAGCATCACTGCCATTTTAGATAATCTTGAATTCAGCTCTCATTTGGCTCGTGAGGATGCTCACAATTGTGATGCCACTCGTGAGCACCATTGCCTTTATGTTTTGGGCACATTTTGAGCTCCATTACTCCATCCAAAGAGTATAGTCTTATACCTAACTAAAATCACACTTAAACACACATATTAGCAATAGAAATTGATTGTTAAAGTCAAAAAAAAGGTTGATTAGAGATTGATTATGACCTTGATCATGCAAAGGGTTAACAAAAAAAAAAATACAACAACAATCTTTTAGCACACCCAGTGGGACTATGCCAATGGGATGACAATTTTAAAGAGTGAAAAGATATGTCTGAAGCTGGTGACTCAACTAGTAATTCGCTTGAAAAAATAGGTGTTTATATTGAGAAACAACCAGAATGAGGCCTGGTGCCTCAGGATCAAGACAAAAGTATGGCACTTCTTGGCTTAATAAGCCAAAATTTAGGAACCATGAATACTACTGCTACGAGTAAGGGCATTAATGCTTAAGCTATTTTTGCTGAAGGAACAAAGTAGATGTAGGATTCAATATCATAGATTAACAGTTTTTTGAAAAGTTCTCTCTAAATTTCTATGCAGCAAGTTAGTGATTCTCTTAAAAATACCATTAAAAAAACTCTATAAGAGACCATGAATTTATTTGTTAAAATGAACAAACAACTTTTTTTATTGTGTAAGGATTTTAGTATTTTTATAGTGTTTTTCTTGATAATTTTTTAGCATAATTAGTGTTTTTATTAGGTTAATTGTGAAAATATGAACTTTTATATTTTATGGGTTTTTCTTGGGATCTTATGAATTCATTAATTAATATAACTATGTGTGACTAATTCACAAGTTATTAGGAACTGATAAACACATATAATCTAGGTTTATTAATCTATTACTTATTAATTTTTTTGTATATTGTATTCATTGTGATGATTATTGTTGTGGGTGGTCAACCATAACTTGATTTAATTTAGGATTATACATTGAGAAATGATAGTTCTAATGGTCCCATGAACATATGTTGGCTGATTTAAAGACTAAAGATAGCTTAAATTGATTCAATTCCCTTTGGGTGTGCTTTATAGTTTGTTTATGTGATATTGATGTATCTTTGGTTGAGATGAGAATTAATCCATGGGTGTTTAAGTTGATATAAACAAACTTAGCCAATCATTGCTCAAGAGTGATTAAATAGTGCAATTGGAGCATGGGATATGCAATGTTTAATTGGGTAATTAATTATTTATTACTTGGTGATTGTGTGGTGATTCAATCCATAGCAACCCCTTGATTATTGATTATTAAGATGAATTAGAGTAAAATTTGATTATTTAGTTTAATTTTACTAAACTTACATTTCAATTTGATTGTAGCCTTAAAGAAGTTGAAAGAGGACTAATAGGTGGATAATAATCAATCCTCATGGGAGCGATACTTTACTTCTACTATATTAATTGCTTGACCTTGTATACTTGTAGGTAGTCACAATCAAGTTTTTGGCACCATTGTCAGGGATTGAAATAGTTAACGTCCTAATTAGTCATGTTTTTCTTGATTTAAGGCATACTTTTTCATTTTATTTAGTCTAAAATTCTAAAAGACTATTTTAGGAGTTATTTTGTGGTGTATGCACAACACCTGATCAAGACTAGAGCCTCTCACTTTATATCAAAGCTTATTAGATTTGAGAAAGAGAATCAAAAGCATTCCAAGGGTAAATCAAGCACCATGTTTTACCAATAGTGAGAAGAATACAATCTTTTAGATTTTGCTATACGCTAAGTTTAAAAGAGGCTTAATAAAGCATTGCTAGGCCAAACATTAATGTAAATAATTTTAAAATCAAGTCGACTTTTCTTTAAATGATTCAATATAGTGTTCAATTTCATGGATTAGCAAATGGGGACCTTAATTCTCACATTGCAATTTTTTTTGAGATTTATGTCACCTTTAAGTATAATAGAATGTAGGATGATTGAATTCGGTTAAGGCTTTTTCCTTTCACATTAAAGGATAGAGCCAAGGCATGGTTGAATTCTCAACCTCTAGCTTCAATTACTACTTCAGATCTTCTTATAAGAGCATTTTTTTGCAAAGTATTTCCCATCCATAATAGCAATTTGAGAATGAATCTTTGTGTGATGCATGGAAAAGTTCAAACAATTACAATGGAGTTGTCCTCACTATCGGTTACCAAGGGAGGTTTTGATTAGATCCTTCTTTAGTGGGGTGACTCGTTCCACTAAAGATACCATTGATGTGGCTACAGAAGGTTCTTTGATGATAAAGATAACTGATGCAACTTTTGAACTACTTAAGGAAAAGGCTAACAATAATCGCCTTTGGCCTTTGGAGCATCAACCCCCATAAAAATAAAGAAGCAAGATTAAAGTTGATATGGTAACATAACTTTAAGCTCAAATTATAGTCTTATATAAGCAACTTGGTGATTTAGATTACAAAGCCAATTTAATTGCTACATCTTCCCAACTACTTTGTGAAAATTTCAACATGCTTGGACATTCTAGCAATGAGTATGGCTTTAGGAATTTGAGCAGGATGGGAGACAACTACACTGAGTTGGTTAACTATACAGGAACTAATTTTAATAGAGGCAAGTCAACAACCCTTATTCTAACACCTACAACCCAGGATGAGGGAATCACTCAAATTTTTTTTAGAGTAATAATGCAGGCCCTCAAGGTTTTTCTAATGACTTGGCTAAGCAAACACCTCAGGGATTTCAATAATCTCAACAAGACAGATTGGCATTGGTGGAGAATAAATTAGATAAGTTATTAATTGTTATTTATACCAAGATGAATTAAGATGAGAATAAAAAAATGATGGAAGCTAAATTTGACCAAATAGCCAAGAATCACGCCTCTTCGATTTATAATATTAAGGTTTAGTTGGGGCAACTTGCTAATGCTATGGTCATAAGAAACCAAGGCAATCTTCCAAGCAATACCGATTCAAATCCAAGAGTGCAATTGAAGGTTATCACATTAAGAACTAGCAAAGAAGAAAAACCATAAGTTGAAATCTCTAAAGAGGCTAAGGAGCAAAAAGAGGAACAAGTTAAGAGTGATGAGGAAGCATGCAAGTAAAGTAAGAGTAAGCAAATTTAAAATTTCAAGGAAAATAAGGAGTAACCTCAAGCATAAGCTTCTCCAAAATATACAACAAGACTTCCTTTTCCATAAAGGTTAAAGAAACTTAATGATGGTAATAAAAGGTTTACAAAATTTTTAGAGAATTTCAAGAAGCTTGAACTTAAAATGCCCTTGTTGGAAGCTCTTAGAGCAATGCCTCACTACACCAAGTATTTGAAGGAATCATCACCAACAAAAGGAAATAGGATGACAACCAAACGCTGCCACTAACATAAACTTATAGCCCTATAATTTCTCACAAGTAGGGGTATAAATGAACAAAGTGGCTCGCGAGCTGCTTGGAGCTCGGCTCGTTTATTAAGTTATACGAGCAGAGCTTGAACATGATTTTGATGCTCAAAAGATAAACGAATAGAGCTTAAACACCTTAAAACTTAGCTTGTTAAAGCTCGCGAACAGACTCATTAATATGTTCGTGGGCCAACTCATCAACAATCTCTGAAATAGGCTCGTTTAGGATGTTCGTGAATAGGTTCATGAATGGGCTCGTTTAGAATGTTTGTGAACAGGCTCGTTGAGGATGTTCATGAACAGATTCGTTAACAATCTCGTGAACAGGCTCGTTGAGGATGTTCGTGAACAAGTTTGTTGACAAGCTCGCAAACAGACTCGTTTATATAATTTTGGTATCATTTAATTATAATGTATATTAATAATAATTTTAAGTAAATATAATTTAAAATTGGTAATTCTAATAAAAATTACATATATTATAACATAAATTAGCATTAATATCAAGAATTGGTATTAAATAAATTACAAAATTTTGATGTATATTAGTATGAATGTTAAGTAAATATAATTAAAAATTAGTAATTGTAATAAAAATTACATATTTATAACATAAATTAGTATTAATATCAATTATTAGTATTAAACAAATTACATAATTTTGATGTATATTAGTATGAATATTAAGTAAATGTAACTAAAAACTATTAATTGCAAAAAAAATTATTTATTCCTTAGTTATAATGTCAATTACTATTAACATGAAAAAACTTAATATCTAGTAAATATATTAGAATAGAAAGTATTACATAATACTAAGCTACTATTAAATTTAGTTAAAATTGTGTGGTTTTCACATGAAACTATGTATATAGTTTTACTATATAATATTATTATTAAGTATAAATAAATTTAACTTATGAATTTATTAACTATAAAATTACTAAATACTAAGTATCAATTAACTATTAATATTAGTAACTACTAAGATCACCAACTATAAGATTACTACAGGTTCACTAAATATAAGATTAGATTACTAATTATTGGGTATTAGTTATGACTAAATTTGACATATAAATCTATTAACTATAAGATTAATAAATACTAAGTATCAATTAACTATTAAGATTACTAACTACTAAGATCACCTATTAACCATAAGGTTACTAAATATAAGATTAGATTACTAATTATTGGGTATTAGTTATAGCTAAATTTATCTTACAACCCTATTAACTTCAAGGTTACTAAATACTAAGATAAATAGACTAACAAGAATACTAACTACTAAGATCACCAACTATAAGATTACTAACTATAAGATTAATGATATTAATTTTAACTATGTGTATGGTTTTAGTATATAATATTACTATTAAATAGAAATAAATTTAGCTTAACTATAAGATTACTAAATACTAAGTATAAAATTATTAATTAATAACTACTAGGATCACCAACTATACGATTAGTAAAAAGTTACTAACTATAAAATTAGATTACTAATTACTGGGTATGAATTATAACTAAAATGCTTAGTATTAAATTAAGTAAATACTTACTCTAGTAATCCTAATCATATAGTTTACATTATAAAGTATTTTACAAATAATTTTAATTGTAATTTATAAATTAATTCAAAAATATTCTATTTAATAGTAATTAGATATAATTTAAATTATTAAATATGGTGAAAAACTAGGTAGTTTTAAAATAAAATGACCTAGTTTTGATAAAATAAAAACTACGTCGTTTTAATTAAAATTACGTAGTTTTAATCCAAAATAATACAACCCTAAAACTAAAAACCTAAGACATATTTCATTTTCAACATTTCCCTTAAAAACCTAACCCAGAGTCCACATCCCTGCATACCATCGCCCGATTACCCTGTGCCCGTGCCTTCCCTCTCGTCTTGAATCGCCCTGCACTGCCCTTCCCTCAATTCACATCTTGCCCTCATGTAACCTTGCCATTCAGCTCAGTAACACAACACTTTATCAACCACAATCGTTCTCTCTTGCCACCTCAAAAACATAAACTACATAGTCTGTTCTATCTTGCTACCACAATCCACAGCTGCTCTACCACACAATGACTTCATCAACCAGTGTACAGAATATGAAGGAAACGAGTCTTTTTATCTGATCTCACTGTTCATCTCCACCACAGAAAAGCTTAATATGTGCTTTTTTTTGTTAATCTACCCTCCCCTCGATTTGATTTCAGTTAATCTTCGTCTCAATTTGTTCTTTCTCACCACCACAGCCACATCTATTCTCTGCCACACAATAGGTTAGTTCTTTTAAATCAAGCCTCGGCATTTTAGTTCTTTTAAATCAAGTCTCGACATTTTCTTTGGTGTTCTACAGAGATGCTAAATGTTTCTTATGTTTGGTTTTATGATTTTCATGTCATATATCTTGCTGATTTACATTTTTAATCTCTAATTTGCATTTTGTTCTCTATCTGCTTTTTTAATATCATTTTGTTTTATAGAGTGTTCTCTTCATCTATATAAAATGAAGCTTTTAAAATCCATTAAATTTAACTTCGTAATTTTTTCCTTCGCTAATGTTTGTTTATGATTTTTAATGTCTGTTTCATTTTAGCGTTTTCAAAATAGCTTTGATTTTTTTTGTTGATGTGATTTAATACATAGATAGTTGTCATGATTTTTAATATCTGTTGTGATTTAAAGTGCTCTTATTTACCATGTTGTGAATTTTGATTTATTTTAGTTCTTTTTTTTCCTATTTAATGTCTGTTTATTTTGATTCATCTAATTTACCTTGTTGGTGCAATTTTTAAAGTCTGATTTGCATTTTAGGTGATCTGATTTACCTTGCTATGATTTTTTATTCATTTTAGTCCATTTTTTCTTTTTAATGTCTGTTTATTCATTTTAGTTCTAATTTACCTTGTTGTTGCCTGCTTACATTTATGTGATGTGTTTGCTTTTGTTTTTAATGTTTTTTTTTATTGAGTTTAATGTTTATTTTGCTGATTTATATTTATTATTTTACTTTACTAATTTAACAGTGGAAAATGATAAAGGTGAAGAAGGTGCACAAGTTATAGAATTAGCCAACAAAGGTGCATCTCAATTCCGTAATGTTCAAGATAATGAAGATGAGAATCCCTATTTTTGATACCGAAGGCTGCTCTTTTAAGTTCTTGGGCTGCTATTTGTTTTATTACTTTACTACTTTATTTATTACTTTGGATGACTGTGATATTTGGTTTTTTTAACTTTATGTATTGGAGCATGATTGTAATATTTTTACATTGGATGAATGTAGCACTTTTCATGCATTGCTACTTATTTCGTATTTGCTTATTTAATGTTGTTTTTATGTTTTGAGATTTATTCTCTTTGAATATTGTTATATATATCCATTTTTTAGGTACAAACGAGCCTATAAACCATCTCACAAACGAGCCAAACAAGCTCCTTAAATGAGCTCTTTCACGAGCTCTTATCGAGCTCATGTACATGCCTTAAAATGAACATAAATCGAGCCTAGTTCATAAACAAGGTCTAGTCGAGCTCGAGCTCTATATTTGAAAATTATCATGAGCTTGAGCCGAGCTTAAATACTCCTTTATTCAATCGAGCCGAGCTTGAGCACTCTAAAGCTCAGCTCAGCTCGGCTTGATTACACCCCCAACTCAAAGATCCCAACTAAATTGAAAGATCCAAGGAGTTTTATAATTCCTTATATTATTGGTAATAATGAGTTTTTTAGGTGTTTGTATGATTTAGGTGCTAGTATTGATTTGATGTATTTATATCTTTTCAGGGAACTTGATCTTGAAGAGGTGACAACCACAAATATATTTTTGCAATTGGTGGATCACTCTATTAAGATGCCCAATGGGATCATAGAGGATATGCTTGTCAAGGTAGACAAATTTATCTTTCCAGTTGACTTTGTTATGTTAGATTTTAAGGAAGATAAAAGATGCCCTTTAATCTTAGCAAGACCTTGTTAGTGATATGCCCTAGGCCAATTATGTAATGGCCACATTTTGAATTTGTCATATTTCCATTTTATTAATAAAGAGGCATTTTTATTATTGTTGGCTAATTATAGTATTATCCTTGATTAGTTAATTCTACTAAGATCATTAAGTACGTGACTTGATAGTAAAACTCTTAGGTGATACTTTAATTCTAATCTAAATATCCCTGGTCGATTATTATTGTGGGAACAATAATGAATAAAGACTAGTATGAGGTTAACTGATGATTATGTTTTACTGATAATGTATATGAGATATTAAGTCAAAATCATAGGTACATATTTGGAGAAATGATGTACTGGATTGACCCACTATGAGAATTCCACATGGATTATTGTCATAGGTAATTCTCATCACAATAGCACTGTTTGAGTCCTCTGACCTGAAATTATCATATTTTTCTGCATGATAAGTTATGTATTCTAACACATTCCTACATCATCTTTAACTGGATGGTAAAACAGGTTGTGATTGGATATAGAGTGAGTTGTGTGAGGGATGTGAGCAATTAAGATGGAATTTATCCCTCAGTTATTTTGAGAAGATATATGTTGGGCCCCTCGATGAGTTAGACTTAAGAGAAATGCATGGCCATGCTAAAATGATAAAGAGTTATCAATATCAGTCTACTTGGGATTGAGAAATAATAAGATTGAATAATATAAGGATGACATAATTAACGCCTTATGTTCAATCAGGATATCATGTGACAAAAGGACTATAGTACAAGTTGTGTATTAGGTTATGTCAGATTATTAACCTTCACATAACTAGGGTAGTCATAATGTTTTGGTAGAGACCAATTGTGACTTGTAGGCTAAAATATGAATTTTAGGCCCAATGCCAATATTATGTGAACCTACAGGGTCGCATACTTAGAGCAAGCCCAAAGCAGACTTGGGTTAATTAGCCCAATAATTATCTCTATGGAAGATTAAATAAATAAGTAAATAAATAAATATATATATATGTATATATTTATATTAGTATTTATTTATTTCCTAATTTATTTTAGGTAAGAGTTATCTAAAATAAATTGGAAATGATTTTAATTTGGAAATAGAATCAAAATAGAAAAAGAAGTTTAAATTTACCAAAACTGTTTTGGTAAGTGGAGGTGTATGAAACCCCAGAAAGGATGGCTGTAAATACATCTTATTCTCTAGGGTTTAGGTTAAGACACATTCTCCTTCTTCCTTTACTACTTCTTGTGAGAAAACATATAGAGAGAAAATTGTTGTGAGACAATAAAGGTTCTAGCATACCTATTTTGCTTTGGATCACCTTGTTCTTGTGGATACCATAGAGGGCGTGACTTTTTGGTGGTGCCTCAATCCGAAAAGACCTACACGAAAAGCTTGAGGTAGGGTGTCACCAAAGTGAACCCATCTCTTCCTTCCAACCATCTTGCCATTAGATCATCTTGGTGAGTGTTTGGAAACCTTCTCAATCAATCTACTTGAATTACATGGATCTGGGTTATAGGTTTTCATGGTTAAAAATTTTATTTTTCTACTGCGTTATGGATCACGAAACCTAACAAACCTTTCTTAAATGCTAGAAAAGCTCTCATAGTTGTGCATGAGGGCAAGCTAACTTTTAGAGTTGGAGATGAAAGTGTTGAATTTATAATGTCTAAGTTAATAAAGAACCCTATGGAGGATGAAGTGTGTGTAAGCGTTGAGGTGATTGATGAGTATGTGAGGGAAGTGCAATTGTAATAGAAGATTATAAAGAATTTAAAAAATGATTTTGAGGGTGAGAGTGAGCAAGAAACCACTTTTATCAAACCTGAAACCTTATTAAGGGGTGACGATCCAACCTTCCTTCTATTGAGAAACAAGCTAAGTTAGAGCTCAAGCTTTTATTTAGCCTTTTAAGGTACACCTTTTTTAAGGAGGAAACACTCCCTTTATTATCATTTCTAACAAACTTTTTATGGAGCAAGAAATGAGAGTGTGTGAAGTGATGAAAAAGAGGATTGAAGCAATTGGGTGGTAAAATTTAGACATTAATTGGATGGATTTTGATGACATTTAGTTTCAAGCTTCTTAAAATGCTAAATCCTTCAAGAAGAAGAAATTAAAAAAAAGGTTGAAGTCAAAGTGGAGGGGATTGTTTAAGGTGATATAATTTTTTCTTTAAGGTGCTTTTGAAGGGGGTGAAGTTAAATAGGAATACCTTCAAGATTAAGGGTTAACTAAGCAATGTTGATAATAAAAGCTTATAACTTAAAGAGAGGGACATCCTCCTCTTTAAAGATTAGCAATGTTATGTAGGGAGTATGGTCAAGCCAAAGACTTTAAATCAACATTTTTTAATTTTTTAATTTATTTGAATTTTATTTAGTATTAATTTTATTTACCTTTTATTATAACCATATTTAAAAGTCATTTCCTTTTTGTTTTGAAGGTCAAATGTGCTCTTTTGTGTGTTTTCTAGATTGTAAAAAAATGAAGTCTCTACGTAAGCTTCTATTTTCTATTGTGCTTGTAGAACCTGCTATGATCGTAGATATCTTAAACCCTTAATTATTTCTTTATTATTCGTTGCTATGATTGTAGCCATTCACTATTATCATAAAAAATTTTGCCATAAAGCTTTGGTTGCACTCTCAATATATTTATGATTGCATGAACTTTATAACCTGTCTTCTAAAGCTTTTGCTACAATCATAGA
This sequence comes from Mallotus repandus, assembly GCA_949671775.1. Classification (NCBI taxonomy): domain Eukaryota; kingdom Viridiplantae; phylum Streptophyta; class Magnoliopsida; order Malpighiales; family Euphorbiaceae; genus Mallotus; species Mallotus repandus. Next base: position 34,744 of record CATIWM010212401.1, on the reverse strand, counting down.
ATGGTTTATGCTCATAGGTTATGCTAACATTCAAATTCCTTCTTTACCCTTTTTTTTCTCTTAATTCAAGTTGAATTCCTCTTTTCCCTATTTTCTTTCAACCTTAACTCCTTCCTCTTTACTTACCCATCAAATTATCGCCAAAATATCTCCAAAATTCTTTTAAATTTCATAAACCCATTGCAATTAAATAAGACCTACAGTTTTATTTCATCAATCACAATGATCAAATGTGAACATCATGCCAAAGGAATGTGCTAAGAAAAGTAAGTAGGTTATCGAAGAGGTTAAGCCCGAGATAAGTGACTTTGCAAATGAACATGGTGTGCCTTTTCCTATTCTTTCTTATGATGAAAGTACAAGGTACATCTCTCTATCTAAAACAAAAATAGTAGTTCTTAAATGCTTTGATGATGGCACTTTATTAGTGTTAAAGATTAAAGATCAAATTGCAAGATTGTGTGATAGATCGGGATGAGCAAAATTCATTACCCTTAGGTTTGATGTTCACCGTGAATTAACTTTAAAATTTTTCATCACATTGAAAATTCTAGATAAAAGTCATAAAATATTTGAATGATGATTTTTTGGTAAATTATATCAAATTGATTATGTGCTTATGCTTAGAGTGTTTGGGTTTCCAAAAGGAGGTCTTTGTTACCCTCTTAAGAATTTCAATGTGAAGAAATTTTAGAGAGAAATTTTAGGTCAAGATGAGTATAAGTGTGAGCATGTTACCCCTAATGGATTAATCATTGACCATTGTTACTTAATTATGCACAAATCCATGTCTTACGCCATTTTTAGTAAGATTGAGTGTAATACGCTTTCAAATTATGAATTATTCATATTATGGTGTATGCGTTAATACTAAAATTTCTATAACCTATTTTGTTTTTTAAACCTTATGGCATGTTGTGCAAGCTCTAAAATCTTAGATTTCCATGGGTCACATTATCGTAAACTTAATACTTCATTTTCATACTGTTGATCCAAAAACCAGTAACATACAAATTTTTCAAGAAGATACACATAATAGAGATCTCCTATTTTGAGGAGAAGCAATAGTGGGGAGGATAAAGTTGCTTAATCTCACCATAAAGATGTGTTTTCATTTAAGGTAGTTTACCATAGCTCGCTAATCATGCCAGTTCTTGAAGAGCAAGAGGAAGAAGAGGTAGCACCTCAATCAGGTCAAATAAAGACTCGATGGCATTAAAAAAAATTTGATGAACAATTAGATAAAATTGAATATTTCATTGAAAGCATAGAGCATGAGCAAAATTACCATATTTTTAAGCTTTACAAGTTCATCAAATTATATGGCTATAATTTGCCTTCTCCATCACCTCTAAATTCACTTACGCAAGGTGTCATGAAAAATATGCCTAAGGAGTTTTGACACCATGGTATGTGGGTTTGAAGGCATACATTCTCCCAAGCTCAACTATAGTATGTAGGAGTACTATAAAATATTCTAGAATAGGCTAGAATAAGCTAGAGTTGTGTAGAGAGCTCTACCATACTATAGTAGCGTGTAGAGAGTCCAAGAGGCTTGTAAAGGAAGATAAAGGAAGAATCTAAACTTAGGGAGTCTAGAAATCTCTATGGGAGGAGAGGAAGGGAAGGTTCCTTAGGAAGCTAAGGGACGATTCTAGAAAGTTCCCTTATAGAGGTGTGAATCGTAAGGATGTGGGAATAGTACTAATCCTTACATATAAATACCTTCACCCTTATTTGTAAATAAGTGTCATGGAGTGTCATAGGAGTGGCATAGGTGTATGAGAGCCAAGTAAGGGCTAAGTTTTGTAAAGCCATATGAAGCATACTTTCTAGTAAGCCATTCTTATTTATTTGTATAGTGAAATGTAAGGTTCCTTTACACATAATACTTTTGTTACCTTATTCTTCTTAAGCATAAACTTTTGCCAGTGGGTTTTCTAACTTTCCAAAGACAAGGCATGATCTTAAACTTTTGGGGAAGAAGGCTTACTAGCGTACTTGCGTGGGTTGGTCAAAGTATTGCTAAGCCGCATGCGAACAAGTGTTAAGGATAACAAAACTCACCTAACTGTTGGTGTCAAAACTTAAGGATTTGTGTTGCCTTCTTTGGTGTGTGCATTAGAGTGTTAGTATAGGAGAATGGAGGGTTCAAGTAAGCAAGCAACAAGCCTAGCACAAAGTGGTGCAAAGAAGGGTAGAAAAGAGAAGTCTCATGATGTGTTAATGGACTTAGAGGAAAGGTTGGTCAAGGTGGAAACCACCATGTCAGAGTGGAGGGATAAACTTGATGACATGTACCAATGCATCATAGAGCTTGAGTATGAGGGTAGAGATAATGAGCTTCGAGGGGAGGTGCAAGGTGCCTTAAATATGGACATGAAAAAGCTATCAAAAGAAGACAACAGCCTCAAGGCAATATTACAAGCTTACAAGAAGAAGGTTAAGAAGCTCGAGGTTTAGATTAGCTTGGTAAAAGCTATAATAGTGAGCGATGGGGGAGTCCAAGCTACGACCACTCATAAGGTGGATGCTCCTAAGCCAAAAGCATATGGTGGGGTGAGGAATGCGAAGGAGATAGATAACTTCCTATGGAGCTTGGAGAGGTACTTCGAGGCTATAGGCATCTTGGATAAGAGTGCCAAAGTAAGGTTTGTATCTCTCTATTTAAATTATGTGGCTACTGTGTGGTGGAGAACGAGGTGTGAGTATATCAAAAGGGGGAGGTTCGTCATCGCCATATGGGAGGATTTTGAAAGGGAGCTTAAAAAGCAATTCTACCCTGATAATGTCAAGAAGGAGGCAAGGTTAAAGGTTCATCGACTTCAATATAAAGATGGGTGTATTCAGGAGTATGTTAAGGAATTTTATGAGTTGATGTTAGAGATTCCTAACTTAGGAGAAAAGGAGGTGTTCTATGTCTTCACTGATGGTCTATCCTAATGGGTGCAATTGGAGCTTGAAAGAAGGGGTGTGTAAGACTTTGCCATTGCAACGGCCGTTGTCAAAAGCCTAATAAAGTTAAAAGGGAAAGACAAGAAGGTCAAATATGATGGTAATAGTGGGGGAGACAATGGGGAATCTTTCGATGATGATAAACAACGCTCCTGATCAAAACTTAAAGGATGTGGCAAGTGGAGGAAGGATAACAAAGGCGAGTCATTTAAAGCATGGCACAAGAAGGACAAGAGTGAGTCTTGCAAGCCTAAACTCACTTACTTCATTTGTGATGGGCTAAGTTAAGTATATGAATGCCCTAAATGAAGGAAGCTTGCGACTTTGGTAAGGATAGAGGGGGAGAGGCCACATGAGGGGGAGCTTGCTAGCATAACTCTCCTTGATTCCATCCAAACCAAGAGTGGGGAACAACATCGTGGCCAAATATTGGTCAAGGCTAAAGTGTGTGAGAAGGCTTTAGAAGCCATGATTAACATGAGCATCGATGCAATTTATAAGGCCAAAGAGCTTACCGATGAGATAGGCATGCCATAAAGGAAGTTAAATGGCTTTGCCAAAAGGGTGGATGAGGAGATGTTCAAGATCGAGAGGAAGGCTCATGGTGTGGACATCGAGATAGGTCCATGGCATGGTAGGAGGAAGTTTTACTTAGGGATGGATTTCCTAAACATGGTGAAATCTATTTTGGTTCCTTATGCTAATATCATATGCCTCACAAAGGACGACCAAATGCTACCTATACCCATCGAGAGGGAGAAGTGTCATGACAAAAGGATCTTCAACATACAACTCTTTAAAGGTGTTATGGAAAATATGCCTTAGGAGTTTTAACGCTATGGTAGGTGGGTTTGAAGGAATACATTCTCCTATACTTCACTATAGTATATAGGAGTACTATAGAATATTCTAGAATAGGCTAGAGTTGTGTAGTGAGCTCTAGCATATTGTAGTAGTGTGTAGAGAGTCTAAGAGGCTTGTAAGGGGAGAATCTAGACTTGGGGTGTCTAGAACTCTCCATGGGAGGCAAGGAAAGGAAGCTTCCTTAGGAAGCCAAGGGAGGATCCTAAACTCTTGTTTATAAGGTTTGAGTTGGGCCTTAATATAAATGAATAGATTGAAGTGATTACAAAATCCTAACTTAAGAGAGTTAGGTGGAGACGTAGGTTTGTTTGATAAACCAAACTCCTTAAACACTTATGTCCATATTTCTTGTTCCTTTAATTCCTTCTCAATTTTTATTAATTATCCTCTAAATTCTCAAAAGCCCTATTCAACACACCCCCCCTCCCCACAACATCACTTTGAGAATTTCTGACTTTATCAAATACATCAAAAATAGAAAAATAAAAGAACAAACATATTCTAATAATCCCTAAAAAAATATTAGTATGCGAACACATGCAAGCTCACATCACATTTATAACAATTATAAATATTCTATTCATTTGAATGATAATAAATTAAACAAGATGGAATAAACCAAAGTAATAATAGAGCATTTAAAGCAAATAAACGAGTAAAAATGCTAATGACAATGCATGATTTAACTAATTAATTAAGATGAATACCTCAAGTAATTCACAGTATATCACCCAAATTGGGTAATTAATTACAAGGTCATTGGTATTCTTTGCCCAAATAATGATATGAATGTAAGTGGTTAAATAAGTATGTGAAAGGTAAAGTGAAGAAATATGTTTTATTAACTATTGACTATTATGTAAATAAAAATAATGAAATAAGATAAAATAAATAACAAAGACAAAATATTATTAATATAGCTAAAATAAATTATTTATACAATAAGCATTGAAAATTATATTTTAGGGCTTGAAGATTATCTTCATGCGTAAATCTATATTCTATATTAAAATATAAAATATAAAAATATTCTACCAATACATTCGAAAATATAAAATGCAAATTTTATATTAAAAATATCAACCTTATAATAAAATATAATTTTTATGATAGAAACATGACAAAAATATAAGTTCCATATTTAAAATATAAACTTCACATAAAAAAAATGTAAACTTTATATTAAAAATATAAACCTTATGTGAAAAATATTAACTTTAGCATGAAAATATGACAAGAATATATACTTGACAATAAAAATATAAACTTTAAGAACAAAATAGAAACTTTGCATCAAAAAATAGAGAATTAGGTTCAAAAATGCAAATTTTAATATAAAAATGCAAATTTTAATATAAAAGTGAAAACTTTAATATAAAGGTACAAACTTTAATATAAAAATATAAAATTTAATATAAAATGCAAACTTCATTAAATAAAAATAATAAAAAAGTGATAGAAATGTGAACTTTGGGATGTAAATGATGATGATAATGTCAAACATCACAAAAACTCAATAAACACAAATAAATATTCAATCAAATTAACAAATACTCCCAGATATATTCTTCTCCAACTCCACCACTTCACCAAATCACTACTTTACATATATATTTACCAAAATAATAATTTCAACAACAATAACAACAACAATAATAATAATAATAATACATGAAATGATGCTAGAATGATAAAAATTATGAAAATAAAATAATAAAGAAATAAAAATAAAAAATAAAGAGAATATGTAGAGATGAAGAGAATTTGATTAAGTAAATAAAAACAAAAATAAAAATGATTAAGAAGATAAAAAATAAAGAAAAATGAAGAAAATTTTACAAGAAAGATAAAAAAAATTGAAAATGTATTTTTTTGAAATCATTGGACCAGAAGATCGAGGCTTTAGCTGAGAATGTGATTTTTATGATAAAAAAGCAGATTTTGAAAGCAGGTTTGATGATTTTAGATTATGATCTTTTGTTGAATCTATACTCAAAGTTATAACGGTAACAAAAATTTTGAAAATGACAAATTCCTCAAATTTGCTATAACTCAAGTGTAGAGTTAGTAAAAGTAACAATTTTGATGCAAAAAATGACTACGAAATGTGAAAAATATGCAGAATGATGTTTTGATGATGAAAATGATGACTTTTAACATGAAATATTTGTATCTTAGTAAAAATGTAGATTTGAAAGTGAAAATGATGAAATCGAGAAAATTACACCTAACTTCATAGAATTAGTAGCAAAGTCGCATTTTTAGCTAGTGAATCAAAATATGTAGAAATATGAATTTGATAAGAAAAAATTTAGGATTTGCATTTTAGTCATGCAAAATATGATATTATTAAAATTAAAATGCAAATTTGACAAAAATCACATTATTTAACAAAAAAATGATGCAAAATACACACAGAATACTAAAAAATGCAAATTTTGTCACAAAAACAAATTTCTTTTAAAAAAATCATATTCTTTGCGTAGGGAAAATGAAAAAATGCAACCAAAGAAACAAAATCAAAACAAATATTTACATAGCATGCTATATGGCCAGTCTCACCACACAAGCTCAAAATTTTCTCAATTTGCTGGGAGCATGAAAATAAAAGAGAGAATTGGAGTATAAGAGAATCAATGAAAATTTGGCAGAATTTAAACATGTAAAAATAATTATTTTGGTCCTCACAACGTCGACTAAGTTCATTTTTAAGAACCGGAAGCACTAGTTTTGTGTATTTGATTTGTAAGCTATCCTCGTAGAAATTAAATGAAAATCACATGTAACGCAAGTGTCATTACCTTTAGAGCATACTTTAACAATGATAAAGTTAGGTTTGGTAGCAAAAGTGAACCTAAAGATCACTAAAACAAAAAAAGAAGTGGGCTAGATGGGTTTAAAATACATGTCCCAAGTCTTCAAACTGGCGGAGTTTCGTTCAGCTTTCTAAAAATAGCCCTCATGAATTACATGAATATTGCTTTTTATAGACACATATGTGAGAAAGAGTGCACGCGTGTGATTCACGCACATTTTCTGCGTGATTCATGAGCTTGGAACACGCAAATGAGAGGTGTACGTGTAGGGTGTGTGTGTGAGTATTTTTGTGCATTTTTTAGGTTTTATGCACTCATTGTGCATGTTTCACATGCATGGGCATGTATTCATGCACCCTAGTGGATAGTTCACATGCTCTTGCGTGTGAATGACACTCGCGCGCTCTCATGGGTTTTTTTGTCATTTTTTCAACTCGTAATAGGTTATTAAGGTTCCTAAGGTTTGAAAAGGTGTTTTTGAACTTCTGATTTGATGAATTAACATTATTTTAAATAAATCTTGATCTGAGCTAATGAAATGAGTCTCGGTCTATTGAGTTACATGTTCGGGTAGTCGTGCTCTTGTGACGATCACCTAGGGCATGTGACTTGCTATTCCAAGGTTTTAGTTCCCTAAATTAGATCTCAATTGATTAAATCAATAATAACCTTATCAACTCGAGAATTCAATTTAAGGTTTAGGTGGTTCAGTTCTTCGGTTTAGGGTTTGCATACTCCTATGCAACATTGACATGTGTTCTTACACTGATTTCACAAATTATTATCATTATTGGACCATTTTTGGGGTCTGTCAAAATTAGAGGTATGACATGTTCTTTTAATATGTGGGCCAAAAATTAGGTTGTTGTTCTTTTAATGTAAGTGTGAATTCAGTTTGTCGTTCTTTTAATGTGTTGGTAAAAAACTGGTTCAAATGTGTTTGTTGTCTGTTATATAGCCTGGATTGATGAGTGAGTGAATAATACAAGAGGGGAGTCCAATTTCTACTGTTAGTCAGTGAGTAATTTAGGAATATAGTCCACATGTTAGCACTAAAAGCAATCACCATTTTGGTATATTCCAAGCAATTAGTTTGCAATGGTGTGGTAATCCTTTAGCGAGTGCAAGATAATTGGAGATTGAGAGATAAAGTAAAATAGGACATTTGAAAAGAAATATTATGAATATAGATGAAGCCACCCCTTCACAATAATCTCTTATTGCTACCACCATTAGTAACTCACATGATACTAGCTCACAATAACCACTCAGTGCAATTACATCAACCATCACTATGAACATATTACCTAAGCAATACAAGTTACCTTTAAAGACGTCTCAAGTGTAGAATAGGCATCAATGAATACCTTTAAATTGAAAATTATTAGCATAGTTTTGAAGTTCTTATATTGTTTATAATTAGTAGGATTTTGGCTTTTTAATTTTTTATGCTTTCTAATTAGTAGGACATCATCATTCTATAGCTTTTATGTTTTTCTTTTTCTTACTGATAAATAGATAACAGAAAAGATAGACACATTTTTTTTGGAATTTAAAGTTTTATCTCTTAATAACCTCAAATCATCATTCTTGTTGCATTACAAAATTATAATAATTCAAATTATGATTGATTAATTTTTATGCATACTCTCACTTTTGTGTTTACATATCAAATATAATTGTTGTTGTTATTAATGTTTTTGGATGATTTGGACTTTAGGTACTCTAAGTTAGTATATGTGGTGGAATAATTTTTAGTCTACTCCATTTCTTGCTTTTGAGTCATAACAATATATTTGCCATTTGATACTAGTCACTTTGATATGAAATAATAATTTGGCGTCTAGTCCCTGCTCTCTCTTTAATCTTCCTTCTTTCTTCAATCACAACATGTATGATTATCCAAGGACCACCATAATGAATAGTTAATTTAATGAACTATGGTGACATTCTCTAATTTTAGGTATTCTATAAGTATATTATAAATAGGCAACAACAACATTCAATAACTTCATAAATAGAGAGGAATAAAAGGGGAATATCAACAACGCAATTGTGGTTGGTGTTGTTGTATAAATTTATAACAATTTAAATTATGATTAATTACTTTTAGAAATTGACATATTATTCATACTTTTGGTTGGTTTTACAAAATTTCACCTTAAAATGCCTTTTAGGTCATAGCTAACCTACAAACAAATAAAATATATATTTATACAATCATTGAACCCAACCATCTTCAAATCATTGTAATATAAGACTTCCTTCCAACATAAGCTACTAATTTAAACAACTTTGGAATCTAAAATGCTAACTTGGAAGAGGCTCAATTTTAAAAGTCATCCAACTTTCAACTTGGATACCAAAAAAACCACTTCTATGAACCATAAACTAGAATAGTATATGATTGAGTAGGAAATAAAAGACAATAAGAACTAGGAAAATGACTTTCTTAGAGCCTAATATATGACTAAAGAAAGTGAAAAAAAAAAGAAATAAATGACAGAACTAGGCAAACAACTTACTTCGACTAGGCATCTTAAGTAACTTCATGTTCATATTCAAAGTAAATCAAATTAACAAGACCACACTTTTTATCAACCTATCTAATCAAGTTATATATGTGTAATTTTATAAAAATAGTCTCTCAGTGGTACATTCATAAATGATTAGCAATATTAAAAAGGTTATGCCCAATAAGATCAGTCTTTTGCTAGCATATTTAATAAAAATTTACTTATAATTCTATGTACCATTATTTTCAATACAAATAATTTAAGATATAGACCAACATAATAAAAACACAATGAGCTTAATAGATTTAAAACTAATGTTATAAAAAAGATAGTGATGCAATATCTGATACAACGAACATTCTCTTAAGGCTAAAAGATGCCTTTAGTGTAGAATTGGTTGCAATTGGCCTCACATTACATGTGGATAAATATTACAATAAGAAAAATACATGCATATCAAAGGGATTGTTATTACAGAAGTAACAGACTAAGATCTTTAAAAAAATAATTAGAGAAAAAGAGAAAGAAAGATTTGTTTGAAAGCTTTTAAGTTTTGAAAACTCACAAGTGTGCCAGAGAATGAGTTAAGCACATGCATATGCCCATCCATAGTTGCGAGGAGCATAAGTCTCCAATCATTACAAAAATTTACAACATGAGCATTGAATACTCCCTTCTACACTCATAGTACTCATTATCCTTCTACAATCAAAATAAGCCATCTTCAAACTGTAAATTCCTTATCCTTCAAATTATAGTTTGCATACTTCTTTTATTCCTATAAAATCCATTTCAATCAATAATACAAAGAAATGAACTTTTTCTTTCTATTAATTAAATTATATATTTAAATAGCTCTTACCTAGGAATTTGGACAAGTGAAGAACCTCTTTCCTAGATTTCTTGATGTTGAAACATGGAAGCAATCAAAATCTTAATGGATACCTAGGATTTTAGCTTTCAATTTTGGGAATTTTGCCAAAAACATAAGAAAAATCGTTGATGGTTATATAATATAATTCAAATTCCATTATGTTTATTTTTTTTATTCTTGTGTAGTATGTGGAAGATACGCAACTTGAACAAAAAACACAGTGGCAAAATTGACCTGAAAAATAAAAGTTTTGGTTTAAAATGGTCCAAACAGTAGTAAAGGGGCTAATTTGGTCATCATTAGAAAGGTTGGGGGGGGGGGGGGGGGGGGGGGAATTGACTTTTTATTCCTGATGAATGCAAATATTGAGTTTCACTATTAATTCTACTTGTTCAAATTATGGTGCAGAAGTAGGAAGTGCTGCCACCTTTTTTTTTATATAAGCAAATCTTTGAATTTTATTAATTAATGAGGAAAAAAACTACTTGAGAAAAGGATTCTTAAGTAATAAAAAACCCTTTCCTAAAACTAAGCAAAAGATTACCGACATGTAAAACCAAAAAGAGTTGTAAACTCAAACCAAAAGAATATTAGCAGTAGGCACCCAACCCTTTACAACTCAACAAGAGAACCGAAACAAAGAAAACTGAAAAAATAACAAAAATATCAAGATAGTAAAAGAAAACAAACAATAAGAACAACATGATAAACTCGTTAATGCCCATGCAGCTTACAACAAGAGATCTCAAACCCACAAAAATAAAAAGATGCTAACAAATAAAGAAAGCTTCCTAAACTGAACTATAGAGCTGCAATACACAAACTCCAATGCATAAAAAGTCTAAATAGTAGAAACCACATGAGCTGCAATGTCATCAACTATACTTTAGAACTCGAGAGCAATGCTTAATACAATTGAAACTCTGTGCCAATTGAATATTAGAAAAGTTGAATGAAGGAGTCCAAGCCTTAAACCAAGTTACGACTCTAAAAAAGCATAACTTCTAAACCTTATACTCAGATGTAATAATTTTATAAGAAATGACCTTAATAGTGACACCAAATTGTCTATCTGATCGCATAAAAAAGACATAAAGAAATGCAGTATTGAATCTCAAAGTTAATGTAATTCCTCTAAATTTCCCACCATTAAAGAACATTATACGGTATCACTATCTCTAAAACCCACCAATGAAATAAGAAACTCCAAATTTGACAATTGAAATTACAAAAGAGCAAAACAAAATATATTGTTTCCCCAAAGCGTCCATAAAATACATAAACATTTATGGCAATGAGACAAATACCAATTTTGAAAAGCTCATCTCCGGTTAGTAATTTGTCCATAAATGCAAACCATAAAAAAAACTCAATCCTAGTCAATGAAATATTATGCCAAATGTTAGGTAAAACTACCAAATTATAATATGAAATAACAGCCATAAGTTCAAAATACAAAAAATGCGCAAAGTACTGATGAGATTAATTTCCATTCGACACCAATTTATCTCTTAAGGCTAGAGAAATGGTGGTGTTGTTAAGAAGTATCAATATAGTTGTAAGTTCACTTTGTTCAAAATCATTTAAATCTTGCACCCACTTGAAATTTCAAGACCAACGACCATCATCCCACTCATTAAAATTGTTAAAAAATCTAAAGGTGTTACCAAAATATGAAAAAAGCTTAGAAATAAATCTTTAAGACAAACATGAGAAGCCCATTTATGATACCCAAAAAGAATTAATGATCAATGTCACACCCGTACCCTCAGTCTGAGTACTTTGGCATTTACTATACATTTCATTTACTTATAATATATATATATATATATCTATATATTGGTTGAAGAGTGAGAGTTTAAATTTTTTGTATATGATGGAGTTAATTAAAATAGATAAATGTTCTAGAATGGACAACTATACCCTTTAGAGATCATAAGAATATAACATGTTCTTTAAGGGCCAAAAGGACATTTATATTAAAATGACCCTAATAAAACCTTGAATTCATTTTAAGTGGTGGAATTAGTGTATATGCAGCCACCTTTAAAAATAAAGAAGAGAGTAACTTGTTCTAGAAAAGAAAGGAATAGGGTATTTCTAAATCCTCCTTCTTGGAGAGGATTGCCCAAGTAAATTTTGGTGATCTAAGGCATTTTTCAAACTGAAAATCTTCTATTTCAAAATCATGGTGATTGATTGGTAAGTATTTTAACTGCTTTGGGTAATTTGGGGGTTAGGGTTTGCATTGACAAAATTCAGGTTCTGCACTTCATGTTTTATAGTCTCAATGTTTTGATCATAAGTTCATATAGAAAACTCTAAATTGGGAGTGATTTAATTTTGAGAAAAATTAAAAGAGTCCTCTACAACTTCTTAGTGTTGAGTAAGGGTTGATTTCGTTTCTATGATGGTGAATCGAAGCCATTTTTTTTATTGCTCAGTCTGTTAGCGAGTTTGACCTGATGGTGTTCAAATATTTATAGCTCTGTCCATGGTTGTCAAAATGTAATGAAATTTTTATAGTATGTAATTGACATATAGATCTAATGTTGATAAAAATTTGAGCTTGAAATTCCTTTTGTACAAGATGCAACAATTTTTCTAAGTTTGCTTTGAAATAGCCCTTTTAGAGATAGTGGGTCAGATTTATAAAGTTGAGTTGGTAGGCATATTTTGCATGTCATTTGGGGGCTACATGGTAAGATCAATATATGGTATTGTTATACATAAGGAAAGAGAAAATGATGCTTGAAAGGCATGTATTATTATTCAATTAAATTTTGTATAAGCTAAAAGCAAATCTTGGCTTTATTATTTCAAGTGGTTTAGAATTCAATTTGTAAATATTTTAATATTCATATTTTAGAAGTTTATTACATTAATTTAACCAAATTATTTTATGCTTGCAATATCTATTCAATGAGTATTTTTGTACTCATTCTGTTTTGTTTTTTAAAATATTTCAACTACCAAGGTTTGATAAAGGGTGGTCTGCATTGAGTTAGAGTTGATAGAAGCTAGAACTAAGGTTGACTAATAACATCCTTGTTAGAGAAGCCTTGAACTTTATTTCTTATCTTTGATTTTCTTAATTAATGTAAAAGATTATGTTTTAGAGTTGAATATGGGTAGCAAGACTTTATGTAAAGCAAATATTTGGAAACATATTTCATGTTGCTTTAATGATGTTTATGTTCATATTTTCAGTATACACGTATCATTATAATTATAGTTTAAAGATGTGATTTCTTAGAATATTTAACTACCTCATTCTATTATTTCATATAGTTACTGGCATTTAATTTGGGTTGATATTGAGTTGTTATCACATTGTTGTCCTTATTGGCTAACTGTTGTGGATGTGTCATTGATGTCGAGTTATTGTGGCATGGTTGTCATTGTTGGATAATTGTTGTTGTTGTGTTGTTGTTAAGTCGTTGTTATTTTGTTGTCATTGTTAGATTGTTGTTGTTGACTTGCCATTGTTGTTTAGTTGTTGTGGGGTTGTTTTGAGTGGTTAACTCATTTAATTGTCAGCAGTTATCAAAGCTTTTACAATACTAATAAAAATATCTCCTTGTTTTCTAATTTCATTATTCAAATAAATCTAAAAAATTTTCCAAGGTCATGTTTGCTTTTTTAACAATGAATATTTTTCTCATTATTATTTATTTTGTTTTAACTTTAAGAAATGAGAAATGGTTGGTTTTAGTGTCCATCTCGGGCTACGTGAGATGAGATGAGATACTAATAGTCCACCTCGGGCTATGTGAGTCGAGGTGTGACAATTTTAGTATCAAAGCTTTATTAAATGGTCCTCTAAACTGTGCTTTTACAGTATTTTGATGAAATATTGAAAATGTTTTTGATATAAGTATAGGATGCCACCAAGAAGAAACTGTGGTAGGCCACCTCGACAAATGAATGTTGGCCAATGGGGTAGTGATCGAGTAGAATCTAGGGTAGTGTAGATCTAGAGGTTGAATTTGAGGCTAAGACCCCTGTTGTTAAGCAACCTCCACCACCTCTACCCCATATTTTACTTGTTTTACAGCTCGATCCCAGGGTACTTACAGATACTATTATTGCTACCTTGATAGCCCAAGAGCAGAGGAAAAGGCTTAGTGATATAATTAAGCACGCTAAGAAATATGGAGCATTCAACTTTCATGGCTTTGTTGATTCTCAAGAGGCAGATAAATGGTTGAGAGATACAGAGAAAGCCTTTAATACTCTTGCATTAACTGAGGTACAAAAAGTTGATAATGTTCACGGCCTTCTACATGATATGGCAGATGCTTGGTTTGCTCATATTAGATTGTTGCATGAAGGTTAGTTAACTTGGGATGTATTCAAGGCTGAGTTCTGTAGGGAATACTTGACAGATGCATTCAAGACTAAAAGGCAGAATGAGTTCATTGCTTTAAAATAAGGGGAAATGTCAGTGCAAGAATATGTGGATAAATTTGAAGAGCTATACAAGTATGCTTCAGATATTTTCCCAACTCAAGCTCAAAAATGTTACAGGTATAAAGAGGGCCTACAGACTATATTGAAAAATGAATTATCATTATATGAAGACAAACATTTTAGGGGTTAGGTTGAAAAGGCAATGGAGAAAGAAAAGTTGAGAGAAGAAATAGAACAACAAGGCAAGTACAAGGCTCCAGTTTGGGCAGGAAAGTAAAAGGGATTTAGTAAGGGAGCTAGAACATCTTAGCAAAGATCCGAGATAGGAGGATTTAGAGGCAGTAGAGGGCCTTGGACTTGGTCAGGAACTTATAGGCCACAATCCTCTCAGTTCAGCCAAAGCTCAGTAAGACAACCTATTGTCAGTACAGGCAGTTCATTCGGAAGGACCATACTTATACCATTTGTGGCCCTGTACATGAGGGAGGAGAGTGTAGGAAAAGGACTATCCAGTGCTTTGTGTGTGGTGGATCCGAGCATATTAGGGGGGATTTTCCCAACCTTACATAGTTTGGCACTAGTACTGGTAGAGGATGTTGGACTTCTGGTTTGGGTAGAGGTGCAGGCAGAGGTTCAGGAGCTGGTATTAATAGAGAGGGTGGTGCATCTACATCGACACAACCTATTCGGCCTGCATAGATGGAGAGACCTTCAGTACAGTCCAAGGTCTTTGCTATAAAACCACAAGAGGCAGCATCATCACAAGATGTCATTTCTAGTAGGTTAACTATCTTTGGTGAGAATGCTTATGCATTAATTGATCTAGGTAGAATTCATTCATTCATTGCATCATAATTCACATCATGCATACTAAAAGAAAAGAGTGTGATGGACTAGGGTTTAGTTGTAGATATGCCAGTGGGCAAATCAGTAGTTTGTAGACATGTTTATCAGGGTTGTGAACTAGAATTTAGGGGTCAGAAATTAGAAGCAGACTTGGTGCTATTACCATTATAGTTATTTGATGTGATTCTTGGCATGGACGTCCTAACCAAGTATCAAACAGTAATTGATTACTACAAGAAGAAAGTAGAATTCTACATTCTTGCTAGTAGGAAAATGGTGTTTAGAGCTGAAAAGGGTTCAGAGCATTATAGCATGGTTTCAGCACTCACAGCTAGAAGAATGATGAGAAAAGGGTGTGAAGCACTCTTGGCATATGTTATTGACACTAAAAAAGAGGGGGAAAAGCTTGACAGCCTTCTTGTGGTAAATGAGTTTGTGGATGTATTTCTAGAAGATCTTCCAGGGTTACCACCTGATATAAAGATTGAGTTCAACATTGATTTGTAGCCGGTGACAACTCCTATTTCACAAGCTCCATATATAATGGTTCCAGCAAAATTAAAAGAACTGAAGGTGCAATTGCAAGAATTACTTGATAAAGGCTACATCAGACCCAATGTATCACCTTTAGGAGCACTAGTTCTATTTGTAAAGAAGAAGGATGGTACTATGAGATTGTGTATTGATTATAGATAGCTGAACAAGGAGGCCATACACAACAAGTATCCACTGTCATGGATTGATAACTTGTTTGACTAGTTGCAAGGAGCTAGAGTATTTTCAAAGATTGACTTGAGGTCTAGGGATATCCAGCTAAAGATTAAGGTAGCAGATGTGCCTGAAGCAGTATTTAGGACTTAATATGGGCATTATGAATTCCTAGTGATGCCATTCGGGTTAACTAATGCTCCTGCTACATTCATAGATCTGATGAATAGGGTATTTAAGCCTTATTTGGATACCTTTATTATTGATTTTATTGATGAAATTTTGGTGTATTCATAGTCAAAGGAAGAGCATGCTAAAAATTTGAGTATTATGCTACAAACATTGAAGGATAAACAACTGTATGCCAAATCTAGCAAGTGTGAATTCTGGCTAGAGAAAGTGGTATTTCTGGGGCATCTCATCTTAGCTGAGGGAGTGTATGTTGATCTAAAGAAGATTAAAGCAATTTTTAATTGGAAACCACCTACTAGTGTACATGAGGTACATAGTTTCCTGGGGTTGGCAGGCTACTACAGAAGGTTTATGAAAAAACTTCTCTATCATTGCCTCAGCTTTGATAAAACTGCTAAGAAAGAATGTCAAGTTTTTCTGGAATGAAGAATGCCAAAACAATTTTAATGAATTGAAGGCGTGTTTAACCTCAGCATCAGTGTTGACACTTCAAGTGACAGGGCTAGAATATGTGGTATACAGTGATGCATCTAGAAATGGTTTGGGTTATGTGCTAATGCAGTGGGGTAAGGTAGTAGCATATGCTTCTTGACAGTTAAGCACATATGAGTTTAATTATCCAACACATGACCTAGAGCTAGTAGCAGTTGTTTTTGCCTTGAAGATTTGGAGACATTTCTTGTATGGTGAGAAATGTCAAATTTTCATAGAACCCAAGAGCGTGAAGTACATACTATACCAGAAAGAGTTAAACTTGAGGCAAAGAAGATGGAGTGAGTTCCTAAAATATTATCATTTCACTATTGAACATTAAGGAAAGCTATTATGGTAGCAAATGCACTTAGCAGGAAGTCCTCTTGTAGCTTATCTTATATTCATTCTGTAAGGATTCCATTATTGCTTGAATTGAGGGCCTTGAATATAGAGTTAGCTCAGGGTGAAAAATGAGCATTGCTTGCTACTTTGAAAATCCAACTAGTGTTAATTGATAGAGTTAGAGAGGCACAAAGTCAAAATGAATAGATGGTGAAGATCAAAGAGCAAGTTTAGCAGGGTAACAGGGTAGACTTTTATGATTTTATATGATGGTACTTTACTTTATGGGGGCAAGCTATGTGTACCTAATGTTGAAGTTCTGAAAAGGGAGATAATGGAGGAAGCACACAATTCAGTTTATGCTATGCATCCAGGAAGTACCAAAATTTATGGTAATTTGAAAGACAATTATTAGTGGTCAGGGATGAAAAAGGATATTGCAGTGTTTGTGGCTAGATGTTTGATTTGCCAACAGGTTAAAGTAAAACACTAACATCCAGCGGGAACATTACAACCTCTTCTTATTCCTGAATGGAAGTGGGAGCTTATTACGATGGATTTTGTGGTTAGATTGCCTAGAACTCAATAGGGACATGATGCTATATGGGTGATTGTGGACAGATTGACTAAATCAGCTCACTTTTTGCCTGTGAAAGTAAGTCACCCACTGGATAAACTAGCTAAAATCTACATCAGAGAAGTGGTTAAATTGCCTAGAGTTCCATTTTCTATTGTATCAGATAGGGACCCAAGATTTACATCTAGATTTTGGCTAAGCTTGCAACATGCTTTAGGTACCAAGTTGAGATTTAGTACAACTTTTCATCCCTAAATAGATAGTCAGTTAGAGAGGAAAATCTAGACATTAGAAGACATGCTTCAAACGTATATGATGGAATTGCAAGGTAGCTGTGATAAATATATGCCACTAATGGAATTTGCCAACAACAACACCTTTTATTATAGTTTGGGAATGGCACCTTATGAAGCTCTATATGGTAGGAAGTGCAGAACTCTAATCTGTTAGGATGAAGTTGGGGAAAGGCAGTTAGTTGGTCCAAAAATTGTACAAATGATAATAGAGAAAATTCAGCTAATTCGGGATTGACTAAAGGAAACTCAAGATAGACAAAAGAGTTATGCAGATTTAAAAAGGGAACTGATAGAATACAATGTCGGTGACAATGTCTTCTTAAAGATTTCACCTTGGAAAGGAGTTTTGCGATTTGGTGAAAGGGGTAAGCTAAGCCCTGGGTACATTGGTCCTTGTGAGGTGATTGAGAGGATTGGTCTAGTAGCCTATAGGTTGGCTTTACCTCTAAAATTATCTCAAATTCGTGATGTTTTCCATGTTTCTATGTTCAGGAGGTATAGGAGTGATCCTAGTCACATTTTATAAGCCCAACCCTTAGAATTAAAAGATGATCTATCTTATAAAGAAGAGCTTAGTGCAATTGTTGCTAGGGAAACCAAGGTATTAAGAAATAAAGCTATACCTTTGGTGAAAGTATTGTGAAAACACCATGGGATTGAAGAAGCCACTTGGGAGTGAGAGGAGGACATGAGAAACCAATACCCTCAGTTGTTCTAGCAAAATTTCAAGGACGAAATTTCCTAAGGTGGCGAGAATTGTCACACCCGTACCCTCAGTCTGAGTACTTTGGCATTTACTGTACATTCCATTTACTTATAATATATAAATCTATATGTTAGTTTAAGAGTGAGATTTTAAAAGTTTGGTATGTGATGGAGTTAATTAAAATAATTAGATGTTCTAGAATGGATAATTATACCCCTTAGAGTTCATAAGAAGTATAGCATGTTCTTTAAGGGCAAAAAGGACATTTATATTAAAATGACCCTAATAAACCCTTGAATTCTTTTTAAGTGGTGGAATTAGTGTATGTGCAGCCATCTTTAAAAAAAAGAAGAGAGGAACTTGTTCTAGAAAAGAAAGAAAGAGGGTATTTCTAAATCCTCCTTCTTGGTAAGGATTTCCCAAGTAAATTTTGGTGATCTAAGGCAATTTTAAAGCTAAAAATCTTCCATTTCAAAATCATGGTGATTTATTGGTAAGTATTTTAAGTGCTTTGGTTGATTTGGGGGTTAGGGTTTGCATTAACAAAATTCGGGTTCTTCAATTCTAGTTTTATAGTCTCAGTGTTTTGAGCATAAGTTGATATAGAAAACTATAAATTGGGAGTGATTTAATTATAACAAAACTTTAAAGAGTCCTCTATAACTTATTGTTGAGTAAGGACTGATTTATTTTCTATGATGATGAATCAAAGACATTTTTTTATTGCTTAGTCTATCAACGAGTTTGACCTGATGGTGTTCAAATATTTATAGCTCTTTCCATGGCTGTCCAAATGTGATGAAATTTTTATAGTATGTAGTTGACATATATATCTAAGGTTGATAAAAATTGAGCTCAAAATTCCTTGTGTACAAGATGCAATAATTTTTCTAGTTTTCCTCTGAAACAACCCTTTTAGAGATAGTGGGTCAAATTTGTGAAGTTGAGTTGGTAGGCATATTTTGCATGTCATTTGGGGGCTGCACAGTAAGATCAATGTATGTATTGTTATATTGATGTTTTATAAATAAAATATTATGCTTTAGGTCTTGGAAAAGGAAAGGAAGGTGCCAGTGCAAAGTAAGAAAAACGGTGAGTTAGTTTCGTGTGTTTAGAAGGTTGTTTTGTGAGTAGATCTTCAAGCCCTTAAATTAATTTTATATTAGTAATAATGAGCTTTTGATATCATTTTATGAAGCTAAATTGATATATTAAAATCTTTTTAAATCAGCTTGTTGTTATTTGAACTATTCAAGCCTTGAATCAATGAAATGGTTCTAAATTCACAAGTTAAAGGTGTTACTATTTTATGCTTTTGTTTTTGCAAGAAATATGAGATTTATTTCAATTATTTGATGATTTAATTTAATTGTAATATGTTGGATTTCATTCCATTGAATTATGATGAGAAATGGTTTGATTTTGGATACTGTTTGAATTATAAACGTGATGAATTCATTTTGATTATTTATGAGATGAACTGTATTTATATTATGTATTACCACCCTATATGAGATGTGTGGATGTACTATGGTGTTATATGGACATTTGAAATTATGATGGTTGTTATTGTGCAATAGACAATATGGCACATGACTGCAGGTTGGTGAAGGGAGAAGGGTCGTTCCGTGTTAATGTAGTTGAAGGGTTAGCCTTCAATTGCTCCTAGAGAGTGAGATTTATGATGGCCTGTACATTATGGTCGGGTTGTGATGATGGATATGGAGTTGGTCAATACATAAGTAAAGTGAAAATGATGCTTGAAAGGCATGTGTTATTATTTAATTAAATATTGTATAAGCTGAATACAAATCTTGGCTTTGTTATTTGAAGTGGTTTAGAATTCGATTTGTAAATATTTTAATATTCATATTTTGATAGTTTATTACATTAATTTAACCAAATTATTTTATGCCTGCAATATCTATTCAGTGAGTATTTATGTACTCATTCTGTTTCATTTTCTAAAATATTTTAGCTAGCAGGGTTTGATAAAGGGTGGTCTGTGATGAGTAAGAGTTGATAGAAGCTAGAAGTAAGGTTGGACAACAACATCCTTGTTAGAATAGCCTTGAACTTTATTTCTTATCTTTGATTTTCTTAAGTAATGTAAAAGATTATGTTTTGGAATTGAATATGGGTAGCAAGACTTTATATAAAGCAAATATTTGGAAATATATTTCATGTTGCTTTAATGATGTTTGTGATCATATTTTCAGTATATAAATATCATTATAATTATAGTTTAAAGATGTGATTTCTTTGAATATTTAACTTCCTCATTCTATTATTTCATATAGTTGCTGGCATTTAATTTGGGTTGATGTTGTGTTGTTGATATCGAGTTGTTATCACATTGTTGTCCTTATTATCTAACTGTTGTAGATGTCTCGTTGATGTCGAGTTATTATGGCATGGTTGTCATTGTTAGATTGTTGTTGTTGACTTGTCATTGTTGTTTGGTTGTTGTGGGGTTATTTTGAGTGGTTAACTCATTTAATTGCCAACAGTTATCAAAGCTTTTACAATACTAATAAAAATATCTCTTTGTTTTCTAATTTCATTATTCAAATAAATCTAAAAAATTTGTCCAAGATCATGTTTCCTATTTTAACAACAAATGTTTCTATCATTATTATTTTTTTAACTTTGAGAAATGAGAAATGGTTGGTTTTAGTGTCCATCTCAGGCTACGTGAGTCGGGATGAGATACTAATAGTCCACCTCAGGCTATGTGAGTCGGGGTGTGACAATCAATCACCAACCTTGAAAGAAAAATAATTCAAGGTAATTGTAGTAAAACGGTGATTCATCAAGGCTATATTTTCGATATCCCTCCAAATCGTAGAATAATGCCTTGAAGAAGAAAGAAAAACATTATCCACTTTAGTCACTGAATATTTAAGATGAATGATTTCAGCCTAAAAAGAAGAATTATAATCTTGAAGCCTCCATAGCCATTTAAAAAGAAGTGATCTATTATGACATCCAATGTCCAAGATCCCTAAACCACCCATGTCTATTGGCTTAAAGAGCTCACTCCATTTAACCCAATAACGTTTCTTAGAAGTAGATCCTCCCTACTAAAAAATTTTGTTTAAATGATGATTAATCATACGCTATACCCCCATTAGAATTTTAAAGATTGATAAAAGTTTGAGAATGAAAGTGTGTATGTTTTTCATTACTAAATTAACTCACTACAATATAATACAAAACTATATATATAATAGAGTGCACCCAACAGACTATGTAACTAATATAACGATAATGATATAATCTACAACAACTAATGTTTATCAAAATACCTTTACATGCCCCCTCAAGCTAAAGGCAACAAGGATTAAAGTCAAAGCTTGTTTGTAAATACAAGAAACTACTGCCTAGATAATGGTTTTATCAAAACATCTACAAGTTAATCATTCAAAGAACAAATGCCAACTGAAATTTCCTTTCGAGCTACCTGATTATGAATGAAATAAAAGTCAAATTTGAAATGATATGTTCACATATAAAAAACTAGATTTGAAGAGAGAAAAACTGCACAAGCATTATCACACCATATATGTGGAGCATTTAAGAAAATCACACTAAGTTCTTAAAGCAAAGTAGTGAGCCATTTCAGCTCCAAACAAACATCTACCACAACTTTAAATTCATATTTGGTAGATGACTATTTTTTGCTTTTGAGAAGTGCAATCAATTAAATTTCGGCCAAGATAAATTATAAACCCTCATGTGGAACCAATCATCAGGGCATCCTACCTAATCTGCATCACTAAAGGCAAGCAACTATGATTGATATCATCTAGTGAATAATAAACCTTTAGAGGTTGTTCCATTTAAGTAATGCAAAACTCTTTTCAATGCTTTATAATGGACATCAGTCGGTTTATGCATGAATTGACACAACTTGGTAACTGCAAATGACAAATCTAGTCGAGTAAGTGTAACATATTAAAGCCTTCCATGACATTGGCAATATTTAACTGCATTCGAAGCTAAAAGGGGTGCACCATCATATAGAGAAAGAGAATGATCGGTAGCTATAGGTATTGAGAAGGGCTTAGATTGAATCATATATGTACATTTTAAAAGATCATGAATGTAGGACCATTAAGAAAGAATAAGATCTTGTGATTGATAATGAACTTCTAAGCCAAGAAAATAATGTAGAGCACCTAAATCCTATAGCTAAAATTCTTGGAAGAGCTTTTAAATTATTGTATTTATTAAAACACTATCATTCCCTGTAATTACTACATCATCCATATAAATAAGAAGAAAGCATGTCGATGACCCATGCCTATATATAAAAAGAGATGAATTAGCTTGAGATTCCATAAAACCAATTGCATGAAGAAAGGTACTTAGATGATGAAACCAAGCGCGAGGAGCCTATTAAAGACCACAGAGAGATTTCTTCAGTTTACAGACATAGTTAGGATGCTATTTGCTAATAAAGCCTTATGGTTGGGTTATATATATTGTTTCTTCAAGATTTCCATGAAAAAAACATTATTGACTTCCAATTGTCATATATTCCACTGTCTAGCAACTATTATAGAGAGAACTGATATAATTTTCATAGGTTTAACAATAGGCTAAACGTTTCAGTATAATCCAGTCCATATTTTTAGGTATAACCCTTAGCCACAAGGCGAGCCTTGAATTGTTCTATAAAACCATCATCATGTCTTTTTATTTTATAAATAAAGCAATTATCAACAATATTAGCATAAGTAGGTTTGGGTTAACTCCCATGTATTGGTTCGATACAGGGCATCAAGTTCATGTTGCATGGCTTGTAACCATTTAGGAGATTTAGAGGCATGTGTAAATGTCTTTGGTTTGGTATATTGTGTTGTGGAATGATATGAAGTAGTAAGATAGGCTGCAAGTTTATGATTGTAAGTGGTTAGTCTTAGTTGTATAGGATGTATTCATTGAGGTTGAGAGGGATCAGGTTTAGTTATAGTTGTATGTAAGGGAACAATGGAGATTAAATACGGGGAAGAAGATGATTTTAGCTGTTATGAATCACAAAGGTCAACAAACAACTTTAGACTTTTGGGATTAAAATGGGTGATTCATTGGTTAGGTGATAAGGGAAATTTTGAAAGGGTATGAGATGGAGTAAGAAGATGGAGATGAGGTAGATGTTTTGTGTTCGGTGGAGTCTAATGCACCAGAATGTGATAAAGTCGAATAAGTTGTGATTGGAATAAGTGAACTTTTTATTTGAAATTATGATTGTGTATGGGAACTAGGATATGGATAAGAAAGTTGAACCCATAGGGTTGTTGGTTTGAAAAAGGATAAGAATGGATTACCTAAACCAAGAATATGATGGAATGGAAATTTAGTTTCATCAAACTGCACATTTTGAGCAATATAGAGTTTTCCTGTATCGTTGTTTAGGCATCGATATCCAAGATGTTGAGGAGAAAAACTGAGAAAAATACACTACTTGGACTGAAAGGAAAATTTATTTTTGTTATATGGCTGAAGTAAAGGGTACACTGCATAACCAAAAAACTTCAGAAATAAATAATGAGGAGCTATATTCTCCACCCTAATTAGAGTTAAAAGATTTAACTTTGCAATTGAACTGTTTTTCAACCATAGAATGAAACTATATAAAATTGCCAAGAACTTAACTTTTATGTTTAATAGGATAGAGCTATGTGAATAATGAATAATCATCAATAAAAATGACAAATAACCAATCTTAAATGGATGAAAAAAGAGGTGCACCACTATACATTTGAATGAATTAACTGTAAAAGAGCATAATTTTTATTGTTTGTAATAGACAAAGATAATCTATGTAATTTTCCCAAACAACAGGCTTCACACTTATTGACTGGTATTTTATTAGAAGAATAAGCTAAATGAAATTGAGAAACTAAAGCTCGAACTATTTTGTAATTTAGATGCCCAAGTTTAGCATGCCATTATTTCAAGGTTGATAAAAAAGTAGCAGCATGAAGTTTCGTTAGTTGCAGATGTACTTGTTGAAGTTGATATAGGCCAAACTCCGTTGTGCCTTGAAGTAGCAGTTCCCTTATGACTGCATCTTTAATAAGAAAATTATTATAATGGAACTAAAAAAAACACTTATTATTATAACATAATTTTAGTACAGATAACAATGGCTTCTTAATTGTAGGCACATGTAAAATATTCTTCAAAGTAAGTAATTTGGATAAAGAAGGAAGAATACCATAACCAATTTTTTAATTTGTAACCCAATGTCACATGATAACTTGCACCTATATCGGGATACCATGGCAAAGAAGATGAAGAAGAGGAGTAAATAGGCATTAGTAGCATCGTTCATCATAGAAATATTGGCCTGAGTATGAAACATGGACTGCTATTTAGGTTGTGATGTTAAAAAAGAATCAATGGAGTCATATCTTCATCAACATGAGATGAATGTATGGTTATTGTAACCACATATTTGACAGCTGCCGTTTAACGTTTGATAGTTACCATAATTGCGTCGACTTCTACAACATCCATAAGAAAATTATTGTCCACCATGAGGGACTGTTATCCACAATAGGTGTTTGATCTTGAATTTGAGTTATATGTCTGAGAACCAAATGTAGTGACTCGTTGAGCTATATTAGACAAAGGAAGTTAAGGTTACTGTGCTTGCAATAAAAATTCATAGGGAATCAACTGACCATGAAGGTCATGAAAGTTTAGTGGAATTGGACATTATTGAAGAGTAGCTATAATCCCATTATAATCAGCTCTAAGTTTGTAAAAATAAATGGAATTAAATTCAACACTGGATATTGGTTGATCGATGAGTGCTAGCAAGTCAACAATGACTTTGGCTTTGTAGAGATAATAAGAGACAGTCTTATCCTCTTTGGAGATGCTGTGAAATTCATTGTGTAGCTTTGTGTTAGATTTTCTTAATAATAAGACATTATAAACATAAACTCTAAGGACCTTTAAACATAAATATTCTTATGATACAATAAAATAAATATAATAGAAAACTTACTTGAATTTACATTAGAATTCATACTTGAAGTCGAATTCATACTTGAAGCCATTGACAAGAAATTAGTTTCTCTCTTGTCCCTTAATTTTTTAATTGCAGCCTATGGATGGAGTTAGGGTTGTGTTTCAATGGGCAGAGAGAGGACCAATTTCATTATATATTTATAGACATTCTTATTTAATATGGTACATCCATCACGTAACCCTAAAATCAATGTATGAGATTAATTCACACAATCCCAATTAGTATCTTACTTTAATTAATTTAATTGGGCCACATCTTATAGGCTTATTTTCTAACACCACACCTTATGGGCTTATTTTCTAGCACCACACCTTATGGGCTTATTTTCTAACATTCTCCCACTTGGTCCGATTAAAATTAATATAACTCTTATTGTGTTCATAATAATTAATCTCTTATGATATCATTATAATAATATAATATGAAAATTTTTCTGTGTGAGTTATGGCAATTATGTCATGTTTCATCAAAGACTCCCTTATACTATAACACTTATAATTTGTCATATCATATCCATAATTGAAAACATTCAAAAATATAATTTCATAATGGTCCACGATAATGACTTTCATGTTTAACTTTAAAAAAATCATGTGTACACAAACATAAGAAACAGAAAATCCAAAATGCATATCAGAAACATCTAATAGAGCTAAGAGTGTCATTACATTATCAGTCATCCTAATTATCATTACAACCAAGGCCCATCCATAGAACATGTTCCTTAAATAATTTTGGTTGTAGGCCTTTCGTTAAAGGATATGCAATAATAAGTTCAGTACTAATGTGGTGAATAGACACTCTTTGTTTCTGAATCTTCTCTTTAACAACAAAATACTTTAATTCCATATATTGGCACCCTTTAAGTATTTGTCATTTTTAGAGAAGAATACTACTGCGAAATTATCATAATAAATTTTCTGCGGCTTTGTAATGGTGTCGACAACCCTAAGTCCTAAAATAAATTTTCGCATCCATAATGCATGAATTATGGCTTCAAAACATGCAACAAATTCCGCCTACATAGTTGATGAAGTAATGATAGTTTTTTTTGCACTTTTCCATGATGCCGCTGCTTCTGCTAATAAAAATAGGTAGCCAAATATGGACTTTCTACTATCAAGGTATCTAGCAAAATCTGAATCTGAATATCCAATTACCTCCAATTCATTAGATCTCTTATTTGTGAGCATGTAATTCTTTGTTCCTTGAAGGTACCTCAATGCTTTCTTTGTCGCCATCCAATGATCAATTCAAGGATTACTTTGATACCTGCCTAATATTGTAAT
This sequence comes from Mallotus repandus, assembly GCA_949671775.1. Lineage (NCBI taxonomy): Eukaryota > Viridiplantae > Streptophyta > Magnoliopsida > Malpighiales > Euphorbiaceae > Mallotus > Mallotus repandus. Next base: position 7,828 of record CATIWM010212401.1, on the reverse strand, counting down.
TGTGAAACTAATTTCTGGTCTGATACATGTTTGCAAGTACATCAAACTTCCAACAATATAAGCATATGGAATTGATTCCATTTCTTTTAGTTCTATATCATTTTTCAGATATTACATAAGACTAAATTTATCACCTTTCCATAAGGGAACAACCCCAGGTCAACATTTATTCATGTTAAGCTTTTCAATAACTTTTTCAACATAGGCTTTCTGAGACAATCCTAAAAATCCATGTGATCTATCACGAAAAATTTATATTCCAATCACATAGGATACCTATCTCATATCTTTCATTTCAAAGTTCTTTGTAAGAAATTCTTTAGTCTCATGCATTATTCCCAAATCATTAACAGCAACCAAGATATCATCAACATATATAACAAAAAAAAAACTTACTCCCACTGATCTTTTAGTATATACATCGATCAACAATATTTTCTTTAAAACCAAAAGATGTAATAATGGTATTAAAATTAATATACCACTGTTGGGAAGCTTGTTTAAGTCCATATATTGATTTCTTGAGTTTACACACCATTTGACTTTCATCTTTCATGGAAAAACCTTCAGGTTAATCCACATAAACCTCCTCCTCTAAATCTCCATTCTGAAAGGTTGTTTTCACATCCATTTGATGTAGCTTTAAGTTATAATGAGCAACTAGTGTCATAACTATTCTTAATGAATATTTCTTTGAGACTGGAGAAAATGTCTTTGTATAATCAATGGCATTTTTTTTTAGTATAACCCTTAGCAACAAGTCTAGCTTTATTTCTTTCAATATTGCCTTTTGAGTCATGCTTTGTCTTAAAGACCCATTTACACCTGACTCTTTTATAATTTTCTGGCAATTTAACAAGATCTCAAACATTGTTTTGCTTCCTGGACTTTAACTCATCTTTCATGGCATCAATCCATTTATCAGATTTAGCATTATTTATGGCTTATGAATATGAAACCAGATCCTCATTAATTCTAATATCAAAATCTGACTCTTGCAAATATACCACATAATCATTTGGAAAAGTTGATCTTCATACATTTTGAGATCTTCTTATTACTATTTCTTATGGTTCGTTTGCATTAGTCATATGTGAGTTAGTTACTTGATAGGATGGTTCTTTATTCAAATGTTGTTCAATGTTATCATTATGTCCTTCAACACTTGGAACAACATTTGCCAAAGTAATGGATGAAGGAACATTCATGTGTAAAGGAACATTTACACTAATTTCCTTTATCTCCATATTTTGTTGTTCATTTCTCCCACTAACATCACCATTCTCAATAAATTTTACATTTTCGATTTCAATAATGCTCGGACTGTATTTTAGACAATAAAATATGTACCCTTTAGGTTTCTCTGGGTAACCAATGAAGTAACCACTAATAGTTTGAGAATCTAACTTCCTTTCATATGGATTATAAATTCTTGCTTCCACTAGGCAACCCTAAACATGTAGGTTTCATAAACTAGGTTTCCTTCCTGTCCATAATTCCAAAGGAGTCTTTGGATCTACCTTACTAGGAACCATCTTTAACAAATATACTATAGTTTTAAATGCATACATCCATAATGATTTGAGCAAAGTGGATTTACTCATCATACTCCAAACCATATCCATCAAAGTCCAGTTACGCCTTTCTGCTACACCATTTTGTTGAGGTGTACCTGGTATAGTATACTGTGCACATATGCCATAACTTTTGAGGAGTTTTGCAAATAGACCAAGACACTGTCTATAATCATCACATTTTCCATATATTGACCACCTATATCAGATCTTACAATTTTAACCTTTTTATTTAATTGCCTCTTAACCTCCTTTATGTAAGCCTCAAAAGCATTGATTGGTTGAGATTTTTCATAAAGCAAATAGATATAACCATATAATGAAAAATCATCAATAAAGGTGATAAAACATCTTTCTCCATCAATAGTTGGAGTGTTAAATGGTCCCCAAATGTCAATGTGTATAATTTTAAGAAGCTGAGTGCTTTATGTGGCTCCTTTTTTGGAATGTTTGGTTTGCTTACCCTTAATGCAATCCACACAAATCATAAGATTAGTAAAATCTAAATTTGGAAGAATTTCATTATTTACTAATCTCTGTAACCTTTCTATGGATATATGACCCAAATGTTTATGTCATAAGTAATTAGAATTTTCATCCATTATACTATGTTTATATCCAATACTGATATTCATAGTAAGCAAGGATTCAGCAAAAATATTATCAAGTTTTAGTTCGTATAAAACATTAATAGGAAAACTAGAACCAATAAATCCAAAATTCTTAAAAAACTAAGACTATTATATCCAAATGTTGGGTTTCCGTAATGAAAAATGCAATGAAAAAATAAAAATTTAATCATGAAACCCCTTTACAGGATCTATGTAATTCGAATAAATTGATTAAGAGAGATACCAAAAACTCACCAAGACGACCTTATGGCAAGATTGTTGGAAGGAAGAGAGGGGTTCACTCCGATGACATCCTACCTCGAGCTTTTCATATTCTTCTGTTAAGACTCCTTTCATTTTGTTCTCTCTATGTATTTTTATTTTCACAAAAGAATTGTAAGAAGCAAGAAGAAAATGATAGCCACCTGAAACCCTAGAGAATGATATGTAGTTATAGACATCCATTCTAAGGTTTCACTTACCATTTACTTACCAAAAAAAGTTTAGGTAAAACTAAACTTCCTCTTTTATTTTGACTTTAATTCCAAATAAGAATGATTTCCTAATTTATTTAGATAACTCTTACCTTAAATAAATTAGGAAATAAATAAATGAATATTAATAAATATATATATACGTATATTTATTTATTTATTTATTCTTTTAGAGAGATCATTATTGGGTTAATTAACCTAATTCTGCTTTGGGCCTGTTCTAAGTGTGCGACCTTGTAGGTTCACACAACGTTAGCAATGGGTCTAAAATTCCCAATTTAGGCCCATAAGTCATAAGTGGCCTATAGCAAAACATTATGACTACCTAAGTTGCATGAAGGTCGATAATTCGTCATAACCTAATACACAATGTGTATTATAGTCCTTTTGTCACACGATATCTTGATTGAACATAAGGCATGGTTTATGTCATCCTTATATAGTTTAATCATATTGTTTCTCAATCCTAAGTAGAATGATATTAATAACTATTTATCTGATATTAATCTCTTTATCAACTCATTCTAGCATGGTCATGCATTTCTCTTTTGTCTAATTTATCGAGGGGCCCACAGATATCTTCTCAAAATAACTGAGGGACAAATTTCATCTCAATCACTCACATTCCTCACATAACTCATTCCATATCCAATCACAACCCATTTTACCATCCGATTAAATATGATATAGGGATGTGTCAAAATACAAAACTCATCATGTAGGAAATTATAGTGATTTCATATCAGAGGACTCAAATAATACTACTGTGATGAGAATTACTTATGACTATTATCCATGTAGCATTCTCATAACGGGTCAATCCAGTATATTATTTCTTTAAATATATACCTATGAGTTTGACTCAATATCTCATATACATGATCAGTAAAACATAATCATCTCAATATCTCATATACATGATCAGTAAAACATAATCATCAGTCAACCTCATATTAGTCTTTATTCATTATTGTTCCCATAATAATAATCGACTAGGGACATTTAGATTAGAATTAAAATATCATCTAAGAGTATTACTATCAAGTCACATACTTAATGACCTTAGGGAGAATTAACTAATCAAGGATAATATCAAAATTAGCCAATAATAATAAAAATGCCTCTTTATTAGTAAAATGAAAATATGAAAAATTCAAAATCTGGCCATTACACAAATAGCCTAGGGCACATCACTAACACCAAATTTTCCATTAAAACCACAAACATCTAGTCTAGCAATTGAAATAAGGTTTCTACTGATTGAAGGTACATAAATAGTCTCGGATAAGTCTAATTGATAGCCACTATCCAAGATTAAATGGTAAGTTCCAATGCCTTTAATCAATGCCTACATGTGATTTCCCATAAAAAGAAAATCACTTGTTGGATTTATGGTTCGAATCGTAATAAATCCCTGCACCATCTTTGTCACATGAGTAGTAGCACCAGAATCAAGCCACCTAGTATTACTAGGAACTTCAGCTAAGTTTAATTCAAAAATTGGAGAAGTATAATGAAATATACCTTTATTTTTGAACCAAGCCTTGTGTTTTAAGCAATCTTTCTAATAGTGTCATTCTTTCTTATAAAAGTGACATCTATTAATCTTTTATTCCTTATCTTCTCCTTGAGAAGCATTAGCAAGCCTTTTGGTTTTCTTAAACTTGTTGGCTTTCACTTTCATTCTTTTTCCAACTCATTGACCTAAACGATTAATAGTGTGATTCCTTACCTCATTTTCTCCTAAATAAGCCTACCAACCAATTCATTAACATCCCACTTATCCTTTATAGTGTTATAGTTAATTTGAAAAGGCCCATATTCAAGAGGAAGTGAGTTCAACATAAATTACACTAAGAAGGAATCCTCCACTGCCAATCCCAAGGACTTTAGTCTTACTGCAATGTTAGTCATTTTAATGATGTGATCTTGCATGCCCTTTAACCTATCATACTTCATCGTCGTAAGCTTTGCCGTTAATATACTAGCGAGAGACTTGTCAACATAATGAAAATTTTCTTCCACAAATGTGAGAAATTCTTTAGCACTTTCTGTTTGTGGAATGGTAGACTTATTGGCAATTATCATTCGTAAAAACTTTAGGCATAATTTGTTACTACGTTCCCATACCTTAAAGTGCAACTTCTCAGTCTCGCTACTTGAATTAGTAACAGTAGCGAATTTATCTTCCAATAATGCTAAGTTGAGATCCATATAGTCTAAATGGAAATCAACTTGCTCATGCCATTCAAAGATGTTACTACCATTAAATACAGTAACAGATGATGCATGTGAATGAATTGCAACAGCTGCAAAATATAACATAATGCCTATAATTAATAGAGATTCAGTAAAACAACAAAGTAGTTCTCCTTTAGGTAGATACTACAACGTACTTCAAATACCATGTATATAAACGCATTGGGTAATCATCATATTTTAATTAAATACATCAAGCATTTTTGGATAATCAAACATATTCAACAAAAATATAATAATACACGCCCAATAATGTTCAACAATTATAGAATAATAATTTACCTTTGGGTAAACTCTTAAATTCTATCAATTGTCAAACGTGAATTTATAATCATTCGTGGTATTTCATCAATAATATAATTATATATGTAATAACACATTCTAGTTTAAGTCACTTTCACAGCTATAAACTACAATAATAAATACAGGTATTTATTCATAATAAAATACGATAAACATAAAATCATATTAATTAAATTAAACATAATTATTATGAATAATTTAAATAAATAAATAAATAAGAAACACGATTTAATAGCTCAATAATATTTATATAACAGTTAAACCATATGCTATTAAACCATACACTATTTACTGTTAATAAGCAAAGAATTTTGCATAGTCATCATAAAGATTTTTCTTAACCATGTTTGAATTTATTTATTCCACTAAAGAACACTAGTAAGGACAAAAACCAAACATATGCAACAAAACTATGTACAAATCATCATCAAAGAAAATTTAAAGCATAAATACATGAACAAGCCATAAACCAACAGATTTGCCAATCAAAACTTCATGGGCTGTAGTACTTGTTATTAACTCAATTTGTTTATAATCGAATAAACATTAATTCGGTCCCTTTTTTTTAAGTATTCATATATAAAACTAATCATCCAACAAAAAAAATTTAAATCAAACAATTTATGCTTGTTATATACATAAAATATTTAGTTTTTCAACCTAAGCTCTAATACCACTTGTTAGATTTTCTTAATAACAAGACATCATAAACGTAAACCCTAAGGACCTTTAAAACTAAACATTTTCATGATACAATAACATAAATAGGATAGAAAACTTACTTGAATTTGCATTTGAATTCATACTTGAAGCCAATGATAAGAAATTAGTTTCTCTCTCATCCCTTAATTTCTTAATCACAACCTATGGAAGGAGTTAGGGTTGTATTTTATTAGGGAGTGAGAGGACCAATTTCATTATATATTTATACACATTCTTATTAAATATGGTACGTCCATCACATAACCCTAAAATTAACGTACAAGATTAATTCACACAATCCCAATTAATATCTTACTTTAATTAATTTTAATTAAGTCACACCATATGGGCTTATTTTCTAACACTGTGTTCTTTGAGCATGGCTTACAATGCCAAAAGCTGAAGCAAGAGCATTCTAAACCTCAATAGACAATGACAATCCAATCAGATGAGGGCATATTTCTTCAAAGATAGAGGATAACAGCCAAGAGAAGAGGAGTAGATTTTTGCTAAAAAAGGAGATGTATTCTGGATTGGGTTCGAGTTGATTGGTTGTAGGATTGTTTATTTCCTTTGGAGGTGGGGAGTGTTGATACTCAAATTTTGACGGTCCCCAAAAATTTGATGATGAAGGATTCTTGTCGCTCAGACAGGGGAAAAATTTCTTAAGAGGTTTTCTCCAGCATACTTAGATCAAGAAACCCAAGATATATAAAAAAAATATATACCCAAAAGAAACCAAAAAATACCCAAAAGAAACCCTTGAATCGAACCTATTATACAATGCAAATACGCATAGTTATTTAGGGTATTTTACTTGTTATTCTATTTAATTTTTGTTATAAATGTGTGTTTTTTATTATGAAAATGTTATTTTTATTTCCAAGTGTCTTTTATGGTTTTTTGTGTGTTTTAATATGTTTTTAGGTTTAATTGGTGCATAGAAAGGACTTTGGAATCAATGGAATGAAATGTGAAGCTTATAAAGCCAAAGGAAGCAATTTTTGTCCTATACCGAGTCATCACTGTGTGCCTAGTCACAACAGAGTGATTTTGTGCTGACTCGTGACAGAGGCCGATGGTGCCAACTTGTGACATGGTGCCGAGTCATTCCAAGGAAGCTATAATTTTCCAGCTTTGCACAGTTTCCATATTTTAGTTATAATTTCTTCTACAGACATCCAAATGAGGTTTTTCAAAGTGCATTAGAAAGATAACTCGAAGAGCTAAAACTTCTATGAAGGAATCTTCTAGAGATAAATTCATCTGAAAGGATAAAAATTCCCTTTAAGTTACTATATTTGTATAGGGTTGTGACTTTTCATGTCAAAAGGTGTCTTTCTAGTTTTGAGTCCTTGTAACCACCTCTAAGGTCTATATATAGATAATTTGTGACCTGTAGAGAGGGGATATACAAAAAAGTTATAAAGATTACTTTAAAATAAATAAGTAGACAATTATTATTACTTAGTTTTTCTTGTTTTAGATTTCATTATTTTATTTCTAGTATTTTGGAATACTAGTTGAAAGAAGGTAAGGCCACAACAAGAAAAAGATATCATTTCCAGCAATCAAATATTAAAAGATATTGCAAAAGGGTTTTACCAACTCAATCTCTTTCTTTTATGTTGTATTTAATTATCTCTTGATTGAATTAACTATGTATTTTGGCTAAGTCTTTTATGAGATTTACAATGATTAATTAAATAAGAATTATATATCTAACTTGCTCTATTGATTTGATTTCAATTAGTGCAGAATTTGTGTTATGTATGTTTGATCACCATATATGATGTTTTAGTCAAAATATTCACAATGAGAGTTGGGGTATTTTGTTGGTGAATCGAATTATTTGCAATGAGAGTTGGAGTAATTCGGTAGAACA
>CATIWM010212360.1:0-16672 GCA_949671775.1 Mallotus repandus | reverse complement strand
GAGTCCGAAGTCATCATAAAATATATGGACTTAGAAACCTTCTAAAAGACAGAAGTGGATCGATTAAAATAAGTAAAATTAATAAACCTTGCTAAAGATTTAAAAGTAAACTACAGAGATAAGACAAAAGCAGTTAAATTCAATTTCACTTGTTCTATTTAAACGTTCATTTGAAAAATTTTGGGCGAGTTATTTGCCTATTGAGCTTAGGGTATGATAACCAGCAGTTACTCATTGTTATAAAATATCTCGATGCATTCTGTTGCTGTTAACAAAATAGTCTATTGCTAATCATGCCTAGCCTAGTTGGTCTCGTCACATTGTGTTTGGTGTGAGGACTAGGGGAATAGGGATATTTTCAAGTTCAAGTTTCCCCATCTACCAATATTTGGAGGGATATATCACCTTTACGGTGAGTGCTTTGTGAGGAGGGTTGCCTCTCGTAGTGTAGCCCATAGATCTCAGCCCATTGGGCCTCCGATGAACAAAGAAAAAACAAGAAACAAAATAGTCCATTAGAAATTTAGAATTTTCTGCCAGTCAACTAAGAAAAAAAGTTGCCAAACAGCATATTCTTTAAAATGAAGAAAACTCACTTCGAAAATGTGTCCCTTTTTGTTTTTCATAAATTTTTTTAATTTCATGAAAAAAAAAAAAAGAATCACCTATCAAATAAGCTTCACCCTTTTCTTTTCCAAACTAATTACTGACCAGACCACTTTCCAATCCAATCTTATATATAATCAATACTAAAGAAGTTAAAACCTCTTGATATTTATTGTGATTTACAATATTTGAGTTTTGTTACCAGCACAATATTGTTTAAAATTAGCGTACTTAGGCCATTTAAATCCTTTAAAAAAAATACTATTTAAATTTCAAACTAAATTGTGTTTAGATTTTCAATCATCCCAAATTTTAGAGTGTCTTTACCCAAATGCATCAACGTTAGAAAAATTGCATATGGATAATTCTTTTGGTTTTTAAACTAGTTTAAGGAATCAAAATTTAATAAATGTCATTCACACTCTTACTTATTTTCCTCTTCGCTCTCTCATTTCTTTTGACTAACTAAACACACAAAATCACCTTCATTTTTTGCCACAAATCTCTCATTTTCTCGTAAACTGTCATTATCAGACATAAAATAGCCCCTTCCTCAATTTAAACATAAGATACCTATAGCAAAATTACTAAAGGGTAAATCTTAATTGCATATGTCTACAGAAAAAAAGAGATGCCCAACTCAATGTCCTTCAAGTAAATAAGACCTTTTTTTTTTTTTTGCAGAAGTTCAATGCTGCCCTTTGCCATTTGTCTTGTTGAGTTTTGTCAAATTCGATCAATTCAAATCATGAGGCAATCATCCCAACATTTGCAAACCAAGGCTCATCATGAGAACAATTTGGAACAGCTGGTGGCCCAGAAGGAGCAGGAAATACCAGAGAAAGGGCAAAATTATTTATGAAAATTTAAAAATAGGGAACCAGCAGAGGAAGGTGATTCCTGACATTTTATTTCTTATGTGCAGGACAGCACCAACGAAGTCTACTGTACCCTGCAGGCTGCAGATATTTTTGCTGATACCATCAAACCCTATTTTAATTAATTTGCAGAGGATATCACCACTGTTCTTTTCTCTAATTAGTAAGTTTGTATTAAAGGCTGGTTTCACAAATTTATGATTCAAATAGTGAGTACATGAAAGAATTGAAAGGACAGAGAACAGTATTTTTGTGAATTCATTTTGTAAAATATAGCGAACTTGAAAATCATAGTAAATAAGAATGTAACAAAGAGAGGGAATGGAGATTGGTACAGTGAGGTACAGTGAAAAGAGATGTCAAACAATTACCTATGTAAACATTTTCCTGTATGAACATATATAGTTTATTAATCATAACAAAAGAATAGAGATTTTAATCTTACTATGCTCAGTAAGCAAGCTTGGAGGTTCTTAAAATTTCCCAATTTGCTTGTGTCTCGTGTTTTTAAGGCAAAATATTCCCCTTCTTCAAGTTTCTTGCAGTCTAATCTGGGGTCTAATCCTAGTTTTGTTTGGCGTAGTATATGGGCAACTAGGGATATTTTGAAGCAAGGTTCCAAGTTTAGAGTGGGTACTGGGCTTAATGTTTCTGTTTGGAATGATGCTTGGCTTCCTGATGATGACAACCCAAGAGTAACTACAGAGATGGTGCGGGGATTGGAGGATATTTCTGTGTCTTTGCTGATGACAGTGGATAGGCAAGCTTGGAATATTGACATACTTCGTGATGTTTTAAATGACAGAGATCTGGACCTTGTGCAAAAAATTCCTCTTAGCTCCCGAAATGTCACAGATGAATTGATTTGGTTCAAAGATCTGAATGGTTGTTTTACAGTAAAAAGCTGTTATAGGCTGATCACTGGTGAGTTTCCGATTAATGTATCAACTATTTGGAGGAGGCTTTGGAGTCTAAAAGTTCCAAGTAAAGTTAGGAACTTCTTATGGCGGGCTTGCAAAGGATGTCTCCCTACAGCTACTCTCCTTTGTAATAGAGGTGTTGAGATGTCTCGGGTCTGCACAGTTTGTCATCATGGTGAGGAAACTATTATGCATGCTTTGGTGGAGTGTTTGTTAGCCCAAAACTGCTGGAGGCAAGCTGCTGTTGGCAGATTAATATCGGGTATGTTTTCTTTTCTTGACTGGCTTTCTGAGATGTTTAAAGTAAATGCTGCGGAAGAGTGTTGTGTGGTCGCAATGGTTGCTTGGCAGATCTGGCAAAATCGCAACAACATAGTGTGGAATCAGGTTGCTCGATCTGTTGGCGTGATTGTCAATTCAGCTGGTCACTTTCTAACTCAATGGCGGCAGGTTCAGACCTCTTTAGCTGATATGTCTGAAATTCCGATGGATGTTGAGAGCAATATGAAATGGAATAAGCCTGGAAATGGATGGTATAAAGCTAATATTGATGCTGCTACTTTTTCTGCTGCAAATTGTATGGCGGTAGGTTGTGTTGTTCGCAATGAGCAGGGTTTAATGCAGGCTGCTTTCCAAAGTAAGATTTCTGGCTGTGTGACTCCTCGCAAGGCTGAAGCTGTTGCTGTGAGAGAGGCTCTCAGCTGGCCGAAGAGATTGCAATTTGATAACTTAATTATCGAACTTGATTCCAAGCAAGTAGCGGATAGCCTTCGGTGTTCAGCTGGTCAGACTTCTTTTAATCTTATAATTAATGATTGTAAGCAATTAGTAAGCCAATTTGGCAAATTGCATTTTCGTTTTGTGTTTAGGTCTGCAAATTCAGTTCCCACTTGTTAGCTAGGGGAGTGAATTCAATGTCAGGCTTCAGGGAGTGGAGTCAGACCCCTCCTTCTTTTATTGTTCAAGCTTTGTTATTTGATATTCAGTAATGCAAGTTCTATTTTTCCTCAAAAAAATCATAAAGAAAGAAATATAATAACAAAAAAAAAAGAAAAAATGGGGATGATATGTCAAAGGAGATATGAACTATATTGTACCTTATCTTCAATCGAAGGGCAGTATCTGGGCCCTTTTGCTTCAACCCACCCTCCATAAGTTGGAGTTTCATGCAAATTCTCCTTTATAAGCTGATGAGTGATTTTTGTAGTACGTGTCAGATAGCAACACATTTGTTCCCTTTCAATGCGTACATCAGGATCAAAACTAAACCAGCTGACCTGCACATAATCAACTCACAATCAGGAAAGAGGAAACGTTAAACTAACTAAAATGTTAAATAAAAATGCAACTTCTTCATGATTTATAGAATATTTTCTTTTTCTTGGGGCCAATGACATTTACAGTAACAGTTTTCCATCTCTACGGAAGGAAGCAAGCCTAAGGAAGCAAAAACTAACTCCAAATAATTGGGTCAGTCGCCCAATGGACGAGCCCTGCCTCATACCATGGCACATCAGGGGTTCAAACGCTGTTAATCCTCCTTATCTCTATAATTTTTCTAAGTACTAAAAAGAATCAAATCCTGAACATGCCAATGTGGTGTACAAATTTATGGGGCATGCAATGGTAAAGAAAAGAGATATGGCCATGATATACAAAACAAACTATTATGTTCTAACTTGTAACTTCGATCTCTTTGTATAATTTCAAGAAATCTGGAATTATGATAACCTAATCTAGAGAACCTACATATGAGATTAAATGGAAGAACCTCTTCATCCCCATGCTGAGGTTCCAACCCAGAAAAATCAACTGTACGAATGTCCACACGAGCCGGAGTTCCAGTTTTTAACCGATCAGTTTCAAAACCAAGGTATTGCAAGTTCTCTGTGAGTCCTTGTGAAGCTGACTCGCCTGCTCTTCCTGCAGGCATAGAAGTTCTACCAACCCAAATTTTACCACTCATAAAAGTTCCAGTTGTGAGAATAACTGAAGAAGCATAGAAATTCATCCCAAAAAAAGTGCGAACACCTTCCACATTGTCATTCTTTCCTAGTAAGATATCTGTTACCATTGCCTCTCTGATAGAAAGGTTTGGTGCGCTGAAATGCAAAGTACATAACACTGATTAGCTGGTAGACAGTCATGCATTTGCTATTACAATAATCAACTGAGCAAAGTATATTAAAAAAAAAAAAGATGCAAATCGAGATATACAGATCAATTCACAGTTGAAATTTCAATTGGAACTGAGAAAATGAGAAGGCCTCCTATTGATCATATAAATAAAGGTTGAAAGAAGCAGAAAATAGCATCAACCATATGGGTGTAATTGATGCCTTTACATAGATAGAAGAATGCTTATACCTTAACAAGGAAAAACACAACGTTCTTTGGGTTTCTAGAGGAAGATTTATACTCAAAGCATTCTCAAAACTTATTTTGATAAATATTATATCCCCCATCCAAACTTCTTTTAAGAAATCCTCACAAGGGATCAATGAGATGAACATTTGATAAATCAAAGCATTAAAAAGTGAAGTGATCAGTAATTTTCCACATCTGCTTCTACACTTTAAAATGATAAGATAATTTCATATAGAAAGCAATAATTATCACTTTTTGCAAGCAGAACAAGAGATTAACTCCTGGCTTCACAGACACCTCCTTCCAACACCAACCAATCTTCAAAGATCAACAACCAAGTCTGCTACATACATGGTTTTAAAAAACGGCCAATACGTTTTGCAACAGAAATTAGGGAGGGCGATCTGATATTTAGGCGGATTGGAATGGCTAGAAATCAGAAGCCATATTTGGTGGATGAACCTACCGTTTTTTTGCTAATTCATCCGATTGGCCGTTATTTTCCATGTTCACGCCGGATCTCACATGCTGTATCGCCGAGAAGAAGCAGCAGCCGCCCATTAAAGAAAATGGCAGCCCAATTTTACTGATAATCAGCCCAAGAAATGGATATCAGCCCAAAAGAAAGTTTGGGCCTATTAATTGTTTTTAGGATTATTATTACTTGTATTTATTAAGGTATTTGTTAAAACATTTGAAATTATATATAATGTAATTTTTTTAATTTTTTATTTATTTTTGGAAATTTATTATTATATTATTGAAATTAAAATATATAAATATAATTTGTATTTATCTGTTTAATTATATATAATTAATTTTATATTGTATAAATAATTACAATAGATATTTTTTTGAACTAATAAATTTATATTAGTGAATTATTAGACATTACATTATTTTTTTTAGCACATATGTTACATTAGTTCTTTTCTTTTGAACGGATACAAATTGCAGAGAGATATTATTTACATATTAAAGGTTTGAAGTATTCTCTTATGTCATTTTTTATTATATTAAATAATAATTTTTATATTATATTTATTATTTTTTCAAATGTATAGTTTTTAGTGCAAATACATATATTTTAAATAATTCTTAACTTATTATATTACATGTTAAAGTTTATTTTGCATTTTTTATTAATATAGTGCATTTTATTTCTTATTTTTTAAAATTCACAGTAGCGCCGAACAATACAGTCCGAATTGATCTGATTCAGCCCGATACTGTTACAACGTTACCGATACCAAAATGGAACACAAAACCGTTATTTAAAACCCTGGCTACATAAAATGCGATGTCATTTTCACTCGCTTTAATCAACACTTTTAGCCTTTGATTGGCAAAGGGAAAATAAGTGAGGAAAATTACTGTCATGTGACATTTCTCCTTGTTTGGATAAGGAAGGAAATAAAGAGAGGAAGGAAAATATTGTTTACTTTCTACTTGGGTTCACATGTCCATTTCTTTTCAAAATGGATAACAAATAAGGTCTCACAAGAGAAAAAAGAAGTGAATTCCCACAAACCTTTATTTTTGGTTTTCTTTATATTAGAAAATTATAAAATAGCAATTGTTATCTTTAGAAAAGGAGGGAAATACCTTTTATTTCCCTTCATCCAGACAAAATAGGGAAAGATAATATACTATTATTTCCATTTCACCGTACTTAGTTTTCCTAGTTATTTTTTTCCTCCCTACTTTGCTATCCAATCATAGTGTTAACTCCTTATTCTCACCTCCTTAAAAATCTTGTCTAAATTTTCAAGCTTGTCATTAGAAATAACCTTGCATGCTTCTTCATCTATCCTGTCGTCAGGCATTGTTTAAAATGCAGCATCAGTCATGTCAAGGGCCTAGGTTTTTAGTTTAAGAAGCAAAACATGTCACATCCCAAGGCAAATTTAATTTCAATTCCTCCCATCATCCCATACGCAATGTACCTGGCCTAACATTTTTTAGTTAAATATAAGGCCTCAAAAAAAAAAAAAAACTAAAATAGTTGTACCACCCAAAGACAAAACAACTCTTCAAAAAAGTTGAGATGCAGCAGAAAATTAGCAACATCAATCCAACACTTCTAAAAAATAAGAAAAGATATTTTCTATAAGCCTCATCAAAGAAAATTAAATGGGTACAAGAAAGGTAAAAAAAAAAAAAAGAAAACTAAATGCACTAACTTGCCTCTCTACTATATTTTTCATTTGTATAGCATACTCCCTTTTGTCAGTTTGTGCACGCAAAGCTCGAACTGCAGGACCTCTTGAGATGTTCAACACGCGCTTTTGTAAATAACACCTAAAGCATGAATCAAAAATGGCAATTATAGGTTACGTTCAGAACCATGTACCAACAATGCTCCCAATAAACCCCATGGACAAAATTGAAGACACGGCAAAACTAAAGTCAAAAAAGACTCACTGCCATGGTTGCCTCATGCATGTCCTATTATCGCTATCCAATTCGATCTTTATATTATTTACTCAGTGGCAACTCCATGAGAACCAAACCAAGCCAAGAGTGAAAGTTCATGGTTTTCTAAGTTACCACCTTAGAAACAATTTTGGGAAAATGCATTGACATGCAATGCAAGCAAAAGACTTTAGGAAGTATTTTGATTTAATTCTTAACTTTAAAAATTAGTTCATGTAGGAATTTTATACAATTATTAGAAATATAGCATACTATCCAGCAACTTAATTTTCATTACCCTTTTTGCATCTAGGACTTCATTTTTTTCTTGTATAGTAATTGTAGGCATCTTTCTAATTTAGAAGACACAACACAAGGAAACATGTTTATAACTAGTTATTTTATAAGGCATTACGCAATGGACATTGATTTTGTTATTTGGCTTAGGGCTTAGAAGGCATGTGTCCCTAATTCTCCTTTCCTTCCCTGAGCTAATGGTAATACAATATCCTGTGTACTGTCTACAACTGTTAACCATAAATCAGTTAACCAGTTGATCAGTTTTTTCTGGTTTGGTTCAGTGACTTTTTTTCACTAATATTCATTATTAGTTTTTATCAAATATTTATCACCGTTAATTATTTTTAATTTTTACATTAATAAGACATTGTATTAAAGGCTTTCGTTATAAATTTATAACAAATAATAGCTAAGAAATAAAAATATACAAAAGATTTTCAGTTTATCCATAACATTTATATTTAAAAACATATAAACTATACTTCGGATTATTTTTTGATTCATTCAACCATTGATTTTTTTAAAATTAGAAACCTAATTCTAACCCATGGTTTCAATTAACCACATTTTTTCGATTCATTTTCATAAATTTAGGTTTGGTTTTGTCTAATGGATCTTTTTGTTCAGCCCTACTCCCAACCACCCCCCCCCAAAATTTTTCTTAATTTCTTACTTCAATAACTCTGTTCCAAAATCTGGCCATGATCTTACTTCTCTAGTTACGTTATTCAATGCTAAAGAATTTGGGATTGACCCATTCTAATAGCACTTAAGTATTTGAATAGCATTTGAATATGTTGGATAATATATCCCACATTGGAAAAGTGCAAAGCGATAAAGTGGCTTATAAGTGGTGTAGATTAGACCTTAATAAAAGCCCAAAGCAAGGGCCAACACTCTCGAGCCCTGTGGACTTGTTAACACGGTATCCCCGTAGACTTGTTAACATGGTATCAGAGCGGTAATCCTAAGCTCGTGTTTAAGACCTAGAGTTGGGTGCATGGCATCCGTTTTGGAAAAAGTGCAAAGCAATAAAGTAGCTTATAAGTGGTGTAGACTGAATCTTAACAAAAGCCAATTGGTTTTACAAGGGCTCAACCTAAGTCCACATGTGTGTGCATAGGCCAACACACTCGAGGCCCGTGGACTTATTAACAGAAAAGTTTTTACACAATTAGTTATATAGAATTATGTCCCATATTATGGAAAACTGCATTTTATTCACATGAATCATCCCAAAGAAGCCTACCCCCAACTTTGTCACATTTTAAAAGAAGATTGTTTCATGTTCCTATTTGCGTTCTACATACTGAAGCAATCCACATTTCAGTAACATCTTCTAAATATTGTGCTCGAAATCTCCAGAATATGCATAATAACCACAACCAAAAAGAGAGTAACATTAAGACCAACAACATTGTAATAACTATATGACAATACCTATCTGCAACCTTCCCAATTTCACCTCCAAGTGCATCCACTTCATGAACTAATTGAGATTTTGCAGGTCCACCTACTGCTGGGTTGCAAGGCTGTGCAAAAAAAAAATTCCTATCACAATAAATTTGAAACACTATCTTGCTTTGTTATTGTATGTGCATGTACGAAGGAAATCTAACAGCAAACTCTAAGCTTATCTGAAAAAGAAACAATTATGTTCCCTGCATCATGCATGTCCATAAACATATATCAGAAAAGCAGGTCCGTTGACAAATGGATAATCAATTACCAAACTTAGGATAATGTCATTATTGTCTCACTGCTTCAATCTAAATTCTCTTTTAGTTATTTTATTTTGGTTAGAAGTCCTAAAGCAGGACTTATCATTCACGGAATGCTAATTGGAATTCATGATAACAGCAGAAACTACAAATTTGGTCCAAAAAACGACTGATAAAAATTGTTGTTCCAGTGCAAAAGTACAGCATTCAAAAGAGTATGACTAAAATTAAAGGTAAATTAGTGGTGAAATTGATAACCTGCCATGCTATTCGATCAATATTAAGGGTGAGAAGAAGAGTTTTTGCCCCTAAACGAGCAGATGAAAGGGCTGCTTCACAACCTGCATGTCCTCCTCCAACCACAATCACATCGTATCTTTCATCAACAGTTCCATGATTACTATTGATACTCCACTCTGTACAAAATGTTCAAAACAAGGAAGTATTATATATTATGTTGTTCAATGATACAAAACCATTCTAATTTTAGTGATAACGAAACATCAAACGAACAAGCAATCATAGATATAATTAAGAAAATAAAGATTTGAGCGACACCTTGAGATTTTGAAGCTGAGGCAAGCACAGAGATATGGCAGCGGGAGAAGCGGGACGAAGAAACGCTTAGGTGGAAATTGCGGGGGAAGGAGAGGGAAAGTGCAGGGGGTTTGGAGAGAATGAGAGATTGGTGAGAAAGTAAAGGTGCGAAGAGAGGGAAGTGGTGACGGAGACGAGACAAGTGAAGGGCCAGAGTTGCCATTTTTTTTCCTTCGCAGTTTGGTTGTGCAGAAGAGAGATAATGATAGAACTTTGGCTAAAGGAGACAAAAACTGTGGTTTATTTGCATATGCAGTACCCAAATTTATTAGCGGATCGCATTATAATATCCAACTTTTATTTCATCATTTAAAACTCTCAACTTTTAACCATTTTTTAGCTCGATTTCATTAGAAAACTCATTTCATTTTTTAAATGAATTTTAAATAAAATCCATTTATAAATAAATTTTAAATTTATTTAAATTAAACACATTTCATAAATAAGAATGAATTTAGAATTTATTTGATTCAATTATGAAATTCATATGCAAATTCAAATAAATATGTTTGGTTTAAATGAAAATTTAGTAAATTTCATTTTTAATTCCAACTTCTTAATTGTGTGGAATTATTTGAAACTAAATCGATTCTTATTAATAAACTATATTTAGTTTAAATGAATTTATAATTCATTTGGAAATGAAATGAATTCCTTGGTGAAATTGAACCAAATAAAGGGTTAGTGTTAAACAATTCCATAAAATTAAGAAATTAGAATTGGAAATGAATTTTACAAGGTTTTCATTTAAATCAAACATACTCACTTGGATTTACTTTATGGAATTCATTTAAATCAAACACACTCTTAATTTAAATTTCACTAAACTACCAACATCATTTTTGCAGTGATCAATGATGTTAGCCTATGTGACTATTCATGTGTCAAATTTTTATTTTTATTTTTATTTTTATTTTTAAATTTTTCTACCTGTAAATATGGGACACATGGTGCCACATCACAACATGTGTCCTACCACTTTTTTTTCTCTAATTGAATTTTTTTCTCTTTAATGGATGAGATATGCTAGGCCACTACTTCTCTCTCTATTCTAATTTTTTTCTCTTTAATGGCTAAAATATTGTTACACTTATACCCTAAACCTTAAGTACATATGCATTCATTATGCATTTCATTTACATATAATATCTTGATTGAATTAAAGTATAACTTAATATATAGATATAGTTGTGGAGAGAGGGACTTAATTGAAACAAATAATTGGCCTAAGTTGAAACAATTGAAAGCTTAAGGGTATATAGTAATTCACCATTTTATTAAGGGCAAAAGGGGTATTTTACATTTTAACCTATCCAAAAATACCCTGGATTCTTCCTAAGTTGTGGTTGGATGCATAATTTTTTTTTTTTTTTTACCAATTGGCTGGATGTATATGAGTGTATATGTTCAAGAATAAAGTAAACAAACAAACATAGTGCTTAGAAGAGAAAAGGGTGACTAGAAAGAATTCCTAGGTTCTACAAGTTGAATTGGTTTTTGCAAGTGAAATTTGATGATCTAAAATACTTTTCAGGCTATGATCTTTATTCTAAAAAGATGTAGTGGTTCATTTGATAAGCAATTCAAGTGTTTTGGTTTATTTAAGTTAGATTTATAAGCTATAGTTTTCGGGTTTTGAAATTCCTAGTTTTTAAGTCTCTAAATTTTGATCATATCTTAAGCTACGCAACTTAAAAGGCCAAAGGTCCAAATTGGACCCTCAACTTTAACCCAAAGACTGGATTGGACCTTCATATTTTTTTGTTCCCAATTAAAACTTTTTCTTTTCAAACTAGCATACATTGGACCTTTAGTTAACAGACATTCAAAGCCACCGATAAATTTGGCTTATGTGGACTTGTGGTCCCACTTGCATGATATTAAAAGGATGTATGTGGTAATAAAGCCTACTTTTCTAATTTTTTATTCTAAAATAAAAGCAAATAAACATTAAAGAACAAAGGGAAGAACGTCGTCTTCTTCTTCAGCGAACTGTCATTAATGGCAAATAATGATAAAAATGTCTCAAAAGGCAAGAGAGATGTCAAATTCAAGAAGATGAAAATGCAACTTCAATGGTGCTAAAAGTTAACATTGTAACAATAAAAAAAAATTGAAGTTTGAACCTCAACTGACTAATTTTGACAAAATTCATGTAAAATTTTTATAAAAAATAATCCTTATATTTTGGGTCTTATTGATAATGAGTTGTTGATTTTGATAATGAGTTGCAATGGCTCATACAACCAAGTTGTCCCTTCTTTCTCTCCTTGTCTTGCTTGCGATATATGGGCAAGTACTAGTAGGTCACCAGATTTTAAAGAAATCAAAGGATGTCGATATGAAACAACATGAGTTTTTGCACAAATCTAACCCCAGCTTCTTTATTCCAAACATTGGATGGGTGTCACACCTCGGCATTTCATACCCACACCATGGCATTTATCCCAAATCCTAGGTTTGAAACTCCAAATCCTTGCAGACCTAGTTATGTTGTAGAGCTTGTTCTGTTCCAAAACTCGTTCCCCTTTGAGTATGCACTATTCCTACGTAATTAATAGTAGCTAGCTACAATTGTTCATCAAAGTGAAACCTAATTTTTTTTTCTTTTCAAATATTTGCTCAACACTAATTTCTTTTATTTTTTATTCATTAACAAATATCATATGCATGGTTGAGCAAAGATTTTCAAAATATAATAGTAAAATCAAGGGTGCAATAGCTCCAAAATTCAAAAAAGGAAGAGTTTAGCGCTTTATGATTTCCATTGCCTTCCCCATTTGCTTTCATTTTAGAAATCTTTAAATGGTCTCTAGGCAATTAAGGAGAAAACCTTGATTCTTTGTTTAATAAAATTGTATAGTCCTTAGATGTAATCGTTGTTCACAAACTTTTTCATGCTTAGTGGATATTATTGATACCTCATTTGACATTGAAGGCAGTATAGATATGGCACTAGAGGTTGACTTACTCCTCTTGTGATTATATGACAGTTCATGGGATGGGCGTTTAAAGTTTTCAATCCTATTAAATCTCTTAATAAATAAAGCCAAGTGCACATATTCATGATAAAATATGTAATATACTTATAACTATTATAAGAAAATTAGGGTTCAGTCTGTGTACAAAGATTATATTAATAGAAGTGAGAGGATAATAGGGATGGCTCAGTTTTTATCGTGGATGCTAAGTCAGACATGAGTGGTGGGTCTCGCGAGTCCAGTGCATATATTTTTTAATGTTTGTTTAAGCTTCTAACTGGATAAGGTCCAAATTGAAATAAAATTACAACATAAAGTTCCAAATAGGATCAAAAAAATATTAAGGTCCAATTTAGCCTTTTCACCTAAAGTTGAAGGTCCAATTTGGACCTTTAGCCCAACTAAAAATCAAGTGTTCTTTAATACTCTAGAAATTTTAAAGAGTCCTCTAAGACTTTGTAGTTTTGAGTAAAAGTCAATTTTGCCAATAGCATGGTCTGATAAGGCTATACTTTTTTATTGGTCAATCTATTAAAAACATTACTCTATTTATGGTTATCCAATTTAGGTGAAAATTTTATAGCGTGTACTAGACAAATAAATCTAAGAATTTTTAAAATTTGAGCTCAAAATTCCTTTCCAATAAGTTCCAGCAATTTTTCAAAGTTAGGCCTAATAATAACCCTTTTAAAATAACTGAATCAGGTTGTAGAGTTGAGTTTAAATGCATATTTTGCGTATCATTTGGGAGCTGCATGATTAGGGTACATATAGGATTATTATATTGATCATTATTATATAAAATTGTATGTGTTAGGTGATGGTACGAACTAAGCAAGTTATTAAGTTGATTGTGTGTTTTATAGGCTATTTTGATGAGCAGATGTTCAAGCTCTTTAACTCTTTTTATATTAGCAATAAAATTAGCCTTTTAATGATGTTTTATGAATCTGATTTGATGTATGAGAATTGTTTCAATTCAACTTTTCTACTGCTTGAATTATTTATTTAATATTCAAGCTTTGAAACAATAATAAAAATTCCGCGTTCACAAGCTAAATGAGTTACTGCTCTATATTTTTATTTTGCAACTTTTATTTGAAATTTTTTTTTTAGTTGATGATTTAATTGAGTTTATAATTAGCTTGGTTTTATTCTTTTGAAATATAATGAGAGATGGTTTAACTTTGAATGCTTGTTGAACCACAAATGTGATAGCAATGTTTTGACTGGATATTTGATCGAAATGGTAATTAGTTAGTGCATTACCATTCTATTTGAGAAGTGTGAATGTGCTAAGATGATACATGCACATTTAAGATTATGATAGTTTATTGAAGCCTTAGAGGAGGTGAATAAGGCTAATTGAGGTTTAGAGGAAAAATTGAAAATTAAAGGGAAAATAAAGGTGATTTAGGGAATAATAAATATGAACAAGAACAAAAACAAAAACAAGAAAGAGAAGTTGAACACAAGGAAATAAAGAGTTCGGTTCCTTAACAAACCTACATCTCTAACTAACTTATCCATAAGTTGGGATTTTCAATCACCCATACCAATCTTATTCCCAAAATTGATTATAAAATGGTGTTTTCAAAGGCTCTCACCAAACCTTACAAGAATGAGTTTTCTAGGCTCACTTAAAACCTTTTCACCAAGTTTTTTCAAGGCTCACACTTAAACCTTTTTTCCAAGTGTTTTCAAAGCTTACACTTAAACTTTTTATCAGAATTTTCAAGGCTAACTTAAAAACTTTTACAACAAGTTATTTTTTAAGAAATCAACAACAATAACCTAAAGAGAAAGAATCTCACTACTCACTTCTTCAACCCTAAAGAATGAGTAGATGATCTTTAACACTTACCCAACTCTCACAAGAAGGGTGCACACAAACTCAACAAGAGTTTGTTTATATACAAATGATATACAAAAAAAAAATTTAAAGAATAAAATTTGGTTTAATGAATTTGATAATAAATTTGCTCCACAAACTCTTTAAGTCTTTAACATGTGTTTTAAGGAATTTGACAATAAATTTGCTCTACTAATTTCTCTACCCACTCATAAGCATCTATGTCTTCATGTTTTGGTCACATTTTGAGCTCTATAACTTCATCCATTAAGCATGCTTTTGGTCCTAAATAAAATATACATTTAAACACTTTAGTAATAATAATTAACTATTAAAGTCAAAACTAATGTTGATTTAAGATAAATCAATACCTTGATCATGCAAAGGGACAACATGGTTACTATTATGCAATAGGCAACATGGCACTTAATTGTAGGACAGTAAAGGGAGAAGGGTTGTTCCATGCTAATCTAGTCAAAGGGTTAGCCTTTAAGTCTGCCTAGAGAGTAAGTTGTGATGGCTTATATGTTATGGTTGGGTTGTTATGCATATTATAGGGATAATTAATACATATGAAAGGTTATATTAATGTTTTAAAAGCATGTGTTTTACTCAGCTAAACTTTGTATAAGTTTGAAAGCAAGAATGAATTATATTTCAAGTGAATTATAATTTGATTTTAAATGCTCTAGTATTCTGATTTGAGAAGTTTATTATATTTAATTTAACAAAATTATTTTCTGCTTATGACCTGTATTCACTAAGTACTTCTATACTGATTTTACTTTATTTTCCAAACTTTTTTAAATAACAGGGCTTGATAGTAGGTGATGTAAGTTGAGTGAGTGTGTATAGAAGTTCAAAGTAAGGTTGGCCAACATCCTTGTCAAAGAAGCCTTGTATTTTTATTCCTTAATCTTGTTTGATGAAGGAACCCACAGGAATCATGCTTATAAACCCTTTGATTATATGAACTCACGAGCAAAGAACTTATGAACCCCTTATCGATTCAACAACATGCCCAAGAAAGCTTGAAAAGAAGTCACAAGGTTTGATTAATTCCTTGATAAGTTAAATATATTCACTCAAGAATACAATAGAGTAAAGCTCTGAAATAAACCTCTTACTATTACTAATCTCAATGATAATGTGTATTGTAACATTAAATAAACTATTTATACTCTAAGCATAACAAGGGTAAAGTAAGAAATAAATACATGTTCAAACAGTTTAATAAAATACGTCCAAAACCCTAAAAAATAAGATAGTTCTGTCACACACAGTTGTGTTTAAAAGATAAACGATTATGTGCAATTTATTGGTCGATTTCAATCAAACTTAAGCACAGCTGTGTAGAATAGGCATCCATGTTAGAATAGTACCCACTCAGTTAGACTCGGTCATTGTCAAGCACAACCGTGTCACATTTACACATAGTTGTGTATAGCTCTTATACTTGAATTGTGTTGATAAAAAATAAGTATTTCTTGTTTTAAACCTTCCCCAAAGCATTACAAATTCTTGGTTCACTTGAATTAGTCCAAAATGTCTTTATGAATCTTTGTAAAAGCTTCTTTAAAGCTTTTAGCTCTTGCTCTTATAATTAAACCTTGTGCAAGCTTTAATCCTTCACCATATTCATCATGTCCTCAATGCTGGTTCATATCATTGTTTCCATATGTATTGTAAATGGATATGTCTTAGAGTCAAGTAATGGTGGCTAGGCTATATGTAAATAACTATTTGTAAATATGCTTATGGTGCTTTAATATTGCTAACTTATATATGTTAGTGATATGTCCTAAGCTAATCATGTAATGGTCATATTTGACATTGTCATTTTTCATTTATTAATAAAGAGGCATTTTCATATTATCAACTAATTCTAATAAGTTCTGTTAAGAACCCCCAAGGAATAGAACCACAAACTCTAATATATATGAACCTGTGAATTACTAACCTGGAAACCCAAGAACAATTGAATTTCAAACGCCCAAGAATCGCTTAGATCAGATTGCAAAAAGGTTGATCAAGA
>CATIWM010212265.1:0-29978 GCA_949671775.1 Mallotus repandus | reverse complement strand
TAGTTGTCTTTTCAGATATTGTGTCTCTGAATATTTTTAGAATGGCCCTCATGATTATCATGACTCCGAGAACTATAAAAAGGTTCTCTTGCCATGACTTGAAGTTAGTGCCATTTAGCATAAGAATAGAATTGATGCTGGTAGTAATATTAGCAGGAGTACTCATAGTTGAATAGAGAACAACAAACAACCAAAACAAGCTCACGTAAGTTTCAAAATGAATTCAATAATAAAGGCAAATCCCATCTCAAGATATTGGGCACTCCATTAATATTTTATCATTGAACAAAAATATTAATTTGTAAGTGATATCTTCGTGTCAAACACTGACAATAAAAACATGTCGAATAATAAATCTTTCTTTGGGTCGATTTATTATTCACATGTGAAATTGAATATTATCACATGTTTATTATAACAAATGAACATGCAATTCTACTAGATACTAACCTTTCTTTGGGCCAATCAATGTTCATACAATTACACACACAACCGTCAATATTTTAAAATAAATCAATCTCCACAAAAAAGATCACTTTGGTGAGATGTTTTAATCAATTCATCTTAAAATATATATCCATACCAAAATTTAAATTTTAAATTGTATCCAAAATTTCTCAATTGCAGAAATTGCACCTAAAATCTTTAATCACAAAAAATGCAATTTTTTAATCAAATCCACTATATATATATACACACACACACACAAACACACACCACACGCAAAGGTTTGCAAATCGCGGTTGACAACTTAAATCCTTTTGCCAATATTTGCTTTCACTCCTAACAATCGGTTGTATTCATTAGTCACATGATCGCAAACAAAAAATTGCAAATTGTGCCAATAACAATCAAATATTTACCAAAAGAAAGTTGTACCAAACATTGACCAAAGGAATCACCAAAGAAAAAGAAAAAAAATTAATTGCTTTCACAATATATATATATATATATATATATATATATATATTGCATCTGTATTCATTAATCAAACATTCGGAAACAAAAAAAAATTACAAATTTTCAGTAATAATTAGGGTTGAGTACAAGATAGCAAAAATATTAAACCGAACTGAAATTTTAAATGAAAAATATATTAAAATCGTACTTAACCGAATCAAACCAAATTTTATGACTAATTTGGTACGGTACTAAATATTTACAAAAAATTAAACCAAACCGAAAACCGAATATTAATTTAATAAGTAATGCATAGATATTAATAAATACTAGTAAGTAATAACTTAATTATATACTTCTAATTATATTGTTAGGTATATATATATATATATATGATAAAAATTAATATGTTTTGTGATCAAAATATAATAAATAAATTGTTAACAAAATATTTTTATTAATTTTATTATTAATAATATTATTATCATTGTTACTACTAGCACTACTACTATTATTATTGTTATTATTATTATTATTCAATTAACGAGTAAAACTGTGAAATGTCTATTATATTATAATTTAAACTTAAAATATAAAAATACAAAATTCACAATCCACGGTTTCAAATAATTTAGTTAACAAATAAGAATATGAAATGTTCATTACAACTCACTTTAAGCTTAAAATATGAGAAATAATAAAATTATTATTATTATCAACAACAAATAAAAATGTGGAATGCCCATTATATCTAATCTTATTAATTTTTAATTAAAATATGTTGTTATTATTATATTGAATAAATTATTAATTATTATTATTATTGTTAAGTAATATAATCTTATTGATATTACTTAAAATTAACGAGCTAAATAATATTATTATATTTAATAACTTATTAATTATTATTGTTATTAAGTAATATAACCTTATTGATATTATTTAAAATTAATGAGCTAACTAATATTATCATAATCATTATTTTGCTACATAATAATATATAGATATATATTATAGATAACCAAAACGATGTTGTTTTGCCCAAAACTATGGCGTTTTAATTAAAGTAGGTAGTGATATTACAAATAAAAATAAGAGAAGATAAGTTATTTTTATTGATTAAAATATATTGCTATTATTATATTTAATAATTTATTAATTATTATTTTTATTAAGTAGTTTAATCTTATTCATATTATTTAAAAGTAATGAGGTAAGTAACATTATTAGAATTATTATTGTTATTGTGTGTGTCTGTATGTATATCTATATATACACACACATATAATAACCAAAATGACTATTTTTACCCAAAACTATGTTGTTTTAATTTGAAAATAATGAATATAATTTTAATTTATTTGTGGATAATAAATATAATTTTAATTAATAATATAAATTTGTCTATTAAATAAATTCCTGAATTCTCATTTTAGACTGTACTATACCAATCCATTCCGATAGAACCGAATCTCCGTACTGAACCATCCCGAAAAATGAGATGGTAACAGTATGGAGATTTTTAAATTAGGTATTGGTATGGAGATTTTATTTTCAAAATTCCCGAAATATGGTATGGTTCCGAAGATTTTAAATCCCCGGATTTCACTGACCCATGCTTACCCCTACTTGGAACCACTGCTCTCTCACTTTCATCTAAAATATCCATCACATCACATTGACACACTTTTAAAGGATAAGCTCAAGTTTTACTTATCTGCTGCTTGAAGCCAATTTATTCCAACAATTGTCCATATCAAACAAAACATTGATCTCATCTATTCAAAACTAAGGAGCACATAGTTTGCGATTTCCCTTGAGTACGACAAACTGAATATTAACTAAACAAGTAATGCCGTCTTTCATCAGATAGTGTACTTTTAAATTCTTTCCTAAGTGGCTATCTCCAGAAAGGTGGAGTCTGAGTGTCAACTGCTTCTGGACTAGAAATATGAATTTATGAAGTATCCTGAAAAAGCTATAAATTTATGAAGTTTCTAAATTTGTGACATAACTTAGATAGATAGACATGGAAGGTGCATATTCGGCTGCATAACCTTCTATCCGTGTATGCTTTGCATTTCAAATCAACTGGAATCAAATAATGAACCAAATTTTAGGGCGTAAAATTTGTGACTTATGAGTACTAGATCAAATTGAAAATTGATATTTGTCATCTAAATTGCTAGAAAGCTTACATAACAATATGCTTGTTGTACTGATCATACCAATAGTTAAATATTTCACCTCGTATAATTGGTTATTGCATTTATCTGTTGGCACAGAGCATAGGCATGTTGGTTCGACAAATTTTAATTTACTCAGCAGCCGGAGCCATACAATATTTACTCTGGTAATCTTCCACTATTTTCATAAAAGCACAATTTAGTTTTAATTAATTTTTGTACTTCAGCCATATATTTTTTTTAAGTGTCTTTTGTGTATATATATATATACATTCATTTTTTTGTCTTCTATTCCTCAGAGAATGACTATTTTTGACTGTTTTGACTTTGATACAGACAATAGAGAGTAGCCCATGCGGTGAAAATAGTGAAGGAGAAGCTGTAAATTTATCTCAATTGGTAATGTTTATGACTGGTATTCAGATGCCAATGGCAATAACTGTGGCATGCCTATTTTCACATCTAATGTGAATTTGGTCTAGTTGCTTTATTTGGATTGTTTTTGTCCTTTACTGATAATTTTTACTTTTTATTTCAATGTCAATGTATCTTTTAACTTTTTTTTTTCCATATTTTACTTATTCCTGCAGAACCTCATTGACCTAGCAGGTTCTGAAAGTTCAAAAGCTGAGACCACTGGCATGAGACGAAAAGAAGGGTCCTATATTAATAAGAGCCTGCTAACTCTTGGAACTGTGAGGCCTCATATACCATTGTTGTTCATCTATAGATTAGCAGCCGATCATCTTTCATGTGATCAACCATCTACAACCTTACCATCTTACTACAATCATGTTATTTATCCAGCCTTTAGTTTTCTAATTCAGTATTTACCAATAATAGTTATAATGCAAAACTGATTGGAAATGTTTTTGCAATGCATATGAAAATGTATGTACATATGCGTATACATGCAATTACTTCTATCTAATTTAGTGATATTCTGTTCCTTGTTGTAATCTTGTCCTTCACATGAATTTACATAAAGTCCAAACATATATAGTGTAGGAAAGCGAAAGCAGCAAACTGCACTGTGTTTTAAAAAAAAAATTAATTGGTTAATTTATTATCTATTCTTTTCATGAATTGTGATGCATGTAGTTTGGGATTGTTGCTTAGTTGAGTATTTTCATAACTTATGTGATCAAAGATTTATTTGTAATTTTCATGGCTTTGTGTTCATGATGTTCTAATATATATTGTGGTATTGACTGATGGGTAAAATCTAAAGATACAGATTTATTGTTTGTGCCAGTTATATTCTCTATATCCAACATTTATCTTCCATATTTAGAAATATCTATTAATTTTCCTTTTTTTTTTCTATTGATATGTGCCAAAAATGATGTACTTCCAATCAGGGGATTGTTTTAAAAAATGTCATACGAAAAATACCATGCAGCATCTTCCAGTCCTAAGTGATTTTTCATTGAAAACTTATCTTGGATTCCTACTTATGACTTTCACAGGTCATATCAAAATTGACAGATGGGAGGGCCACCCACATTCCATACAGGGACTCTAAACTGACAAGACTGCTTCAGTCTTCTTTAAGTGGTCATGGCCGCGTATCAGTAAGTATCAGAATTTGTTTACTTCTAAAATTTTTTATGGTTAAACACAATGCATATCTGGTGGCATGAGGCATAGGGTGCGTATCATTATTTATCTTATGGATGCTACATGCCTTTAACTGGCCCCTGCTTATTCAGTTCTTTTTTTCTTTGTCTAAAATTACAGCTTATCTGTACTGTTACTCCCTCATCTAGCAATTCTGAAGAGACACATAA
Source organism: Mallotus repandus (assembly GCA_949671775.1). Taxonomy (NCBI): domain Eukaryota; kingdom Viridiplantae; phylum Streptophyta; class Magnoliopsida; order Malpighiales; family Euphorbiaceae; genus Mallotus; species Mallotus repandus. Next base: position 25,102 of record CATIWM010212265.1, on the reverse strand, counting down.
TACTTTGAAATTCGCACATCGTGCTAAACACATTGAAATTCAGGCAGCACAAAACAAGGTACATTTCCCCTTGGATTGTGTACATCTTTAAAACAATCTTGTTTGGAAAGGTTTGAACTAATCATTTTTATGCAGATTATTGATGAGAAATCACTTATCAAAAAGTATCAAAATGAGATACGCTCTTTGAAGGAAGAGTTGGAACAGTTGAAGAGGGGTATTGTGACAGTTCCTCAATTAAAAGATATGGTGGAAGATGATATTGTCCTCCTAAAACAAAAGGTATACCAACATATGTAGAGCATTTGGCTGCAGTGGGAACATTTAGTTTTTAGTATCATGTTTGATCTTAATGAAAGTCTTGTTATTCGAAGAACTTTCATCCTTATAAATTTTTGGCTAAATTGGCATGTGTTGCTTGGCTATTGGGGAATATATATATATATATATATATATATATATAAGATAATGAAAAAAAAGAAGGAAAACATGAAACAGAGAATGATAATTTCTTGTGCTAAGTTACATTATAACTTGGACTTATGCATCTTCAATAAATTGTCTGCATATCCAACTATGTTCTGCAAATGCACACATTTGGTATAAATTTCAGCTGGTAACATATAATGATATTCATGGTGTGCTGTTTTTGTGACTTTGACATCTTGGTCATCTTTATCTTCTTCATTGGATTGATGTAAAATGGTCTGATTCATTTATGTGATATTTAAAGCTAGAAGATGGTCAAGTCAAGCTGCAATCTAGATTGGAACAAGAAGAAGAAGCCAAGGCAGCTTTATTGAGCAGAATACAGCGCTTGACTAAGTTAATTTTGGTTTCCTCCAAAGCTTCACAGTCATCAAGGTTTCCTCACCGCCCTGGTCCAAGGAGGAGACACTCCTTTGGAGAAGAAGAGGTACTATAATAATTTATTTGCATATGCACACAATACACAAATTTTTTTCTCTGTTGGAGTACGAGTTGTATTTGCCTTCAATAGCTTTCTAATTTGACCATTGGCTATAAGAGTGGTGTCTTTTTATGAGTGTTTTACACTTCCAGCAATTAATTTGATTGGATTGTTCATGCAGCTTGCATACCTACCATACAAAAGGCGCGACTTGATGTTGGATGATGAAAACATTGACTTGTATGTTTCTATGGAAGGGAACAGTACTGAAACTACAGATGATACACTTAAGGAGGAGAAGAAATCGCGGAAGCATGGTTTGCTAAATTGGTTAAAGATTCGGGTATGTTGTTTTGTGGATTTTAGTTGGCAATGTTTCTTGTTGATTCTTTCTGCTTATTTCCATCTGTCAGTCATTTCCTTACTCAGAGCGTTGAAAGGCGCAACTTTGGGTTTGATCCAGATTCCCTTTTCCCTGATAATGTTTGGACATTGGAGAAAGGATAATTCATTCACCTACAAAATTGAACATTTGAAGATTTATTTCTGTGAATTCCACATCCTTGAATTTCTTTGGTTCATTTCCGCAATTCATGCATGTGTTTAAATTTTAGATTTTAGCTTTTTTCGTGCATTTTCCCTTTCAGTCGTTAGATTATGCTGCTGCTGGCATTGTTCTAATGTTTGTTATTTGTCAAAAAGAAATTGTCAGTTTTGACATATTCTTCTTTACTGATGAGTTACAAGGTGTATTGTTATATTCTTCTTTACTGATGAGTTACAAGGTGTATTGTTCATACTAAGAACTTTGATAAGGATTTTTCTGTATGCATTTTCTTTAGTATGTCCACTCTCTTGCCAATAAATCACACTCTTGTTTTATTTGTAGTTGCTCAGATGACATTTTTTTTACTATTATTCTAGTGAGACTCTTTCCTGTAAATAAGACCAAGCATACACTTCTTCTGAAAAATTAAACCAGATGGAACATTGATGATCTGGGTTTTACTTTAGTGTGACTTTCTTGTAAATAAGACTGACTATACAATCCTTCAGAAAATTAAACCAGATAGAACATTGATGATCTGTGATACTATATACAGTTTATTGGCTCAACCTCAGGCATCTTGCTTCCCTATTTTGGCACTTAATCGTTACTGTTCTTTTGCAGAAACGTGATAGTGGCATGGGGACAAGCACCAGTGATAAATCAAGTGGTGTAAAATCCAATAGTACACCTTCAACACCTCAAGCAGAAAATAATAATTATCATACAGAATCCAGATTTTCAAATCCTTTACTGACAGAAAGCTCCCCATCAGCTGATCTTCTATCTGAGATTAGACCAGATACAGAAGTTCCTGAGGACAGCTTCTTGGGGCAAGAAACTCCTTCAGTATGTTGCTGGTCTTTTTAATCAATTAATTTACTATTCTTTCTTTTCGGATGTGTTTTGTGTGGTCTGCATTGCATGTCTAATTTATTGTGGTTTGTTTGTTTCAGACAAGCATAAAAACCAGTGATCAGATTGATCTTCTAAGGGAGCAGCAGAAAATTTTGTCTGGAGAGGTGGCACTCCATTCAAGTGCTTTGAAGAGGTTGTCTGAGGAAGCTTCAAGGAATCCCCGGAAGGAACATATTCATGTACTATACATTTTCCCTACCTGTTTCCTCATTAGCTCCTCTTGGCCCAGAAAAAATTAAATTTGTTTTTCTTGTATTTTAGGTGGAGATAAAGAAATTGAGTGACGAAATCAAGGCCAAGAATGAACAAATTGCTTTGCTGGAAAAGCAAATTGCCAATTCTGTCATGGCTTCACATAATAACATGGATAAATTTGATATGTCACAGGTAAATTTACTTCCACTAATTATTGCATTAACTTCCTGTTGTTTGTTGCAAATCCATCTTTAAGCAACTCATTGTTTGTGCTGCAGACGATTGCTGAACTGACGGCACAGTTGAATGAGAAGTCATTCGAACTAGAGGTGATCCATTTTCTACAGTTTGACACAAGAATATGATACCTTTTCTGTTTGTACTAAATAGTAACTACACGCTTAAATAACTATTTGAAATTAGATCACCTACACTTCTTAGGGCTAATTAGGAACTTGTTGAACCTCAGTTAGAGGCCATCTTGTGTGATAAGGAGTCAACAAATATTAATGATAAAATCATTTATTAAACAGATGAGTGATTGCAATTTGCAAATGTGCTTTGTATGAACTCATGTTCTATATGCCAATATGCCTTTTATACGACATTGAAAAGGAAGAACTTCAGCATTTGTTTTTGAACTTCTTAACCGATAATCTATTAACACGTTCTCCTTATATCTGATTTCATAATTTTATTGATAAGTGTTTTCTGATGATTCCTCTTTTCAGGTTAAAGCTGCAGATAATCGGATAATTCAGGAGCAGCTCAACCAAAAGGTTAAAAAACAACTTAAATTATATGCATACATGTGTATTATGTTCTTTTTCTATTAGTTGGGAATGAATTGTAACTTAACTCTTGCTTTCTATCAGATATGTGAATGTGAAGGATTGCAGGAAACAATTGTTTCTTTGAGGCAGGAGCTCTCTGAAGCACAAGACTTGAGAAACTCTAGTCATCTACCCAGTTTCTCACAGCGATTTGCTGAATTAAAAAGCCTTCATGTGCAACATCAGGTGGACAAGGAAAATGCAGCGACAATAGAGAGAAATGAGAATTTTAGTCAACAAGCACAGGTTTGTTCTTAAAGCATTTAACTGCCTCATTTAGTGAATGATTGTGAAATTACATCATGTTCTTTTCTCCTTTTTCTCTTTTGCCAGTGAAAAGATTTTGAGTTAAAAAAAAAATAATTATATAATGATGTCATGGTACTGATCATTTTAGTAATTCATCATGTTAATAATTCAATCTAAGTGTTGATCTTGTTCTCATATCTTGAGCAAACTCAGGTAGTTCATCTTTAGGAATATGTATTCAGAAGGCAATGTGAGACCTTGGTGGGATTTCCCTTGTGCCACTATTCTATAAAATCTGATAATCCAATTCAAGTAAAAGCATTACACTGTTTACATGTCAAATTTTGTTCCAATGTCCACCTGTTAATCATTGTGGACATAAAATGGTTGCCAATTGAATACAATATTTACTGTCGTATCCACCCTATCTTTTATATTATCTTTTGATATTTGGCTTTTCCCCAAGTTCTCTGAATTAATTGTGCTCTGTTTAACTACTTGCTTCATTGTTCCCCCCCCCCAAAAAAATGGTGTTGCTTCATTGGATTTGGCTCGAGTATGTGTTGGAATTTTTTCCCCCTCAACTATGGCTCATTAAGTAACACGGAGTGATTCTAAGGATTTTACTAATTTGGAAGCAATATTTGTTTTGCAAGTAACTGAGCTCACATTAGTGCACGTGCAAGGATTTTTATCACTTTTTATTTTAGGTACAGAATTGGAGAATTGTAGCGTTAGCTTCCAAAAGTACTAAACATAAAACATAATGTACTTTCTATTGTTTTATTAATAATTATGCCAACATATTCAAGGCTTAATTTTGGTGATGACTCTCAGAAATCCAATGAGGCTTCATGCCTCAAGCTGAAAAATATACAAGTTAAAAGCTGTTGGAATCTATTGTCAATTCATCATTCCTTTCTCCGGTGAATCCAATTTGGATTTTCAAGGGAGTCATCACTGATTGCAATAAGATTAATTTGATGTCAAAATAATAATAAACCGATATTTTGTGATCTGAGTTGACATTAGTGCAAAGTTGTGACTGCAAAGGTGTAATTTCCACATTCCACATCCCAAGTTTCGTCATGTGATGGCTTTAGATTTTTTTCTTTTTTGTTTGCCATAAATTGACCTTTGATGGCTGTAGGAGTTTTGGTTTGTTACAGAAATTGACTTTTTCAGCTGATTCATTTTATTTCATCTATCAGGCCACTGAGATTGAAGAACTGAAGGAAAAATTTTCTGTTTTAACAGAATCAAAAGAACAGCTAGAAACACGGAACAAAAAATTGGCAGAGGAGAGTTCGTATGCTAAAGGGCTAGCCTCAGCTGCTGCTGTGGAGCTCAAGGCATTGTCAGAAGAAGTTGCCAAGCTCATGAATCAGAACGAGAGAATATCTGCTGAGCTAGCCACAGTTAAGAACTCACCCACGCAGCGCAGAGCTGGTAGCACATTGCGTAATGGCCGAAGAGAGAATCACATGAAACGTCAAGACCAAGTTGGGCCAACCTCAGAATTGAAGAAAGAGTTGGCCATAAGTCGCGAAAGAGAACATCAGTATGAAGCTGCTCTAATGGAGAAAGATCAAAGAGAAGCTGACCTCCAAAGGAAAGTTGAGGAATCCAAGCAAAGAGAAGCCTATCTTGAAAATGAACTTGCTAACATGTGGGTTCTTGTGGCAAAATTGAAAAAGTCTCATGGAAATGATCCTGATAACTTGGAGTCAACAAGAGAGACTCTGAAACTCGATGATTTTGGACTTTAAATTCATCCAGAAACGATGGTAGTGGGCAGGAAATTGTGTTGTGCATCAGAAGTTAGAGGTGTTTTGTGCATTTCAGATAACGTTTTCTTTTTTTCTTCTCTAATGTCATTGTCCAAATGAGCCTATTGCCTTATTTTGTCATGCTTCTTTTTTATTTCCATATGCTGTCAATATGTGTACGAACAAATCACCCATCATTGATTCATGTGGGTCCTTTGTGAATGCTTGTTCAGTCAAAATGATTCGTATATAAAATTGCCAATGTGAATAGTCCATCAAAACTTGATGTGTGCAGAGAGACTAAACTCCAGAAGTGTGATCAAATTGAATAATGCGTCAGTTGAGTTGGAAGCCTCCTAGAAAAAATAATGCCATTATTTTTGCATATGAAGGTTAAATATTTTTACATGTGTTTTATTTTATGTTATTTTCATAATGTTGTTTGCTTAGGGGTTCTCGGTAGTAGGGCTCAAGATGAGTCGATTTGGCTTACAATCTGACAATTTTAACAGCAAACCGACTCAATTGAACATGTTAAGAGTTAACTGACTCAACAATTCTACATGTCAAGGACGAACCGACCAACAATTTAACATGTTGGGCGCGAATCGACTCAGCGATCAGACATGTTACGGATAAACTTACCCTATTTATTAAGCATTGTATTCATAGGTAGATGTTAGCTTTTTTTTTTGTTAGAAGGAAAGGGGAACTTATGGGGTTTGAACACACACTAATTGTATAACTTTAGTGGGTGCTTACCACTAAGACCAAGAAATCTTGGTAATCGTTAGATAACTAACAAATACTTTTAATGTTTTACGTTTGGATAGCCGGTGCATTGTACTTAAAGTGTTATAACCATTGGTTGGATAAATGATATAAGTATTATACACTTAATAATAAAAATATAGCCCATGTGTATGTATTACGAACATAACCATTAAGTCTTATATATAAAGAGAATCTAAAAGGACACTTAATAAGCAATAAATTTTTTAAATAGTTAAAAAAATATATAAATTTATTATTTATCATTTAATCGGGGTATCAGATACCCATAGTAGATAAGAAAAATTGACGAAATATAATGCTCAGTTGGGGATGAATCAGGTTCAGCATCCTTTACTTGGTAGGCTGGTTTCTTAAATGAAACCACCATACATGAATCCAGAGTCCTTGCATATATTTTCGTTTTGGAGATTATTGAGCATAAATTATATATAGGCTACCATTACAAGTCTACAAAATGGACGTACATGATTGCACTACTTCATTGTGGATGTTAAAAGATCAAGCAACTTAGCTTCTTCAAAACCCTATCGATCCATGGCAGATTTGCATTGAATCTAGGCCGACCGTGTATGTATATAATGGGGTCTTCTTCTCTATACTTTGTCAAGCTCAAGCCCAAATAAATTAGACAAAACAATACAAATTGCAAGTTAATGAAAGATTAGCATCTTCTAAAAACAATATTAAACATCTTGATTTCCACCTAGAGCATTTACCACTCTGAAATTCTTTATAACATTACTCCGTGTGTACTATATATACCAGTAAACAACCACGTGTTTCATACATGAATAAAAAATTTATTTAACTCGTGATATATAGTAAATAAATAATTAAACATATTATTATTATTATTATTATTAAATAAAAGTTTTAAAAATAATAACACTATTATTTATTTATATAAAAATTTGATATTAATTTAATATAGTTATAGTTCATTATAATTTTTATAAATATTTTATTTAAATAATTATATGATATCACTTCAATATTTCTTATAATTAATTTTTCTCAACTCTAGAACTTATTTTATATAAAAAAAATATTATGATAATAATTAATCATAAGATAATAAAAATTATTAGTTATTTGTTAATAAAAATTTAAAAATAATAAAAGTCATGTTTTCTTTATATAATAATTTAAATATTACAACCCTATTGAACTTATAATTTATTACAATTTTAGTAAATTTTTTATTTGAGCTATGACACTTTATTTCTTCAATATTTTTTATATTAATACTTTTATTTACACAAAAAATTAATTAGATTCCATTTTTTAAGTTAAACTAATAATCAAATTATAAGTATTAATTAATTTAATTTTAACTCTTTTTGTTAAATTTTATAAAAATATCTAAAAATGATAATTATACTACTTTTTGTATAGAAAATATACTTCCCAACAAATTCTATGCTCTATTTTTTATTAATTAATTTTTAATTTATAAAAATATCTACTTTTAAAAAAAATTATATAATTTTCATATTTTCATAAAATTTATTAATTTTTATTTTAATTATTTTTTAATATAATAAGACTTATAAAATTATGTTACCTAATTTGATTTATATTAGATATATTATCTATTTTTTAATTTTTAATTTATAAAAATATCTACTTTTAAAACAAATTATATACTTTTCTTATTTTCATAAAATTTATTAATTTATTAATAATTTACTTATTAAGTTTAATATAATAAGACTTATAAAATTATGTTATCTAATTTGATTTATATTTAATAAAATATAATTAGACCTAATTGAAATAGAAAATATATATTTTTAACAAAATTATGAATACAATTTTAATTAATTTAATTTTGTTAGAGATAAAATAGAAATTAACATAATTAAAATATGAAACATATTTTCAATTAAATTCGAATTATATGTTAATTAATTTATTTTTATTAGAGATAAAATAGAAGTTAACCTAATTAGAAAAGAAAATATAATTTCAATTAAATTAGAATTAAATTAAATTAAATTTTATTAAATATAAAATAGAAGTTAACCTAATTAAAATAGGAAACATACTTTCAATTCTATTAGAATTATATTTTAACTAAATTAATTTTTATTTGAGATAAAATAGATTTTAACTTAATTAAAATAGAAAATATACTTTCAATTAAATTAGATTTTTTTATTAGAGATAGATAGAGATTAACCTAAATAAAATAGGAAACATACGTTCAATTAAATTAGAATTATATTTTAGTTAATTTAATTTTTATTAGAGATAAAATAGAAGTTAACCTAATTAAAATAGGAAATAGACTTTGCATCAAATTAAAATTATATTTTAATTAATTTAATTTTACTTTTATTAGTAAATGACTAAATTATCTAATTTTTATATAATAATGAGTGCATACTTTTTCGTAATTTTGCCTCTCCCCCCTCCCCTTCATACATTTATATATATTATATATATATGGATAATGATACGTGTCACTAGTAGTGACATGAATAGTATTGTCTATAACACTAAAAGATAAAAATTTTTGAATTAAAATTATATGTTAACCCCACATACAGAAGGGCTAATCAATTGGGAAATGGAGATATAAAAGAAATTTTTCTCTCCATAGACAACACTATTCATATTGCTAGTAATGACATAAATTATTTTCTTATATATAAAATATGAACACTCATATTTATTGTGCAATAGGAGAACACTTCGAATCTTGTAAAATCATAAAATCCCAACCTTACATTTAGTGGAGTGTTTATACATTTTTTAGATGAGAATTTTTAATGAATAATTGCAAATTTTCATGTGAAATCTTTAATAAGCAAGCTTTGGAATTTGCATTTGGGGAACTTTATATTTAGTGAAATTTCAACTTAAACATTTTATTTTTAGCACGGTCTTATCTTTATATTAACTATTAATTGAATAAATTGTAATGTTAGTGTCTGATCTTGTCTATTTATCTAATGGTGGGGTTTGACATATCATATAAGTAATTTACATTTTATCAATAAAAATGAAATATATATCTCAATGTTATAACTCTTATTATTAGGTGTAAAACACCTAATATATATAGGTATGAATTTTCTTGTACATTATAATTATAGATATATTATAAATTTTATTGTTTAATGTAATACATTTAATATAGGTAAGAATTTTTGTATATGTTATAGTGGTAAATATATTTGAGAAAATCTCATTCTTCCCAACAGTAGAGCTTCAAAATCCATGACCAGGATTGATTAGCTAGAAATAAACAAGTTAAAGTGGGTAATTACGAAGCATTAACTGCCATTGGGCATATCCATTAGATTTTTTTTCCTTTCATAAAAACTCAAAAAAGAAAAGTAAAATGTTCTCATGTCACCATTAAAAAATGGGTAGCCACGTTTTCTTCAATTTCATCCAAATGTAAGGGGAATCATAAACCCTAGAATGTCTGGTTTTGTGGTTGATGAACACCACCAAGCAAAACCATTGACCTAACTAGTGGTGCAAATGGTTTATCAAAAAGAAAAAACAATGAACCAAACAAAGGAAAATTACAAAAGAAAATTAGAATTCAATCCATGAAGATATGCTTGGATTTTTTCATCAAATCACCTAGATATTGTCATAAATATTGTTGCTTTACCTCAAATTAGGCAATTTTTATAGATTTAAATTTTACTGTTCATCAGTTGCATATCTAATTTTTTTACTGTAATTTTTTAAACCTTAAATAATGTTTTGTTAGATTTTTTAAAAACCATAAAGTATTAAAAATTACAAACTCAAGTTAATAGTAGATTAAAATAAAATGCAGATATCTGACGGATCGATAAATATATGTTTTGACCTTTTGATATTTCGAATAAAAAAAACTATATTATAATTTAGAATTATATATATGTCAATGAAAAGTAAAACTTATTTTCAAATAGACACAAAAATTATTAAGTATCATATTAACAAATTAATTCTAATTTAAACATATCCTTCTAATAAAAATTTATTGAAATTAAATTGTGAAAAAAATAAGCAATATATATATAAAAAATTGAATAACTTAGCCGTAATTCATTTACATGTGTAAGAAAGAGTTTTGATGTTTGTGATGAGGCCACGGCTTATGCTATAGAGCCGCGTATGAACCCATGAGCGGATCTACACTATAAGTTGTGGGGATATTGCCTTATTGACATTTAAAATTTAGTGCTAGCCCACCAATTTCTTTATAATTTTATTTCAATCCCCCTCTGTTAACTAAAAGTTCAATTTTATCCTATAATTTAGAAATTGCTAAAAATGTTGCATATCATATGTAAAGAGCTTCTCATTCCTTGTTTGTTTTTGATAAATTTTTTATATATTTAAGCATGATAATTGCGAATCGTTGATTTTTTTTGTAATTTATTGATTATTGTGATACGTTAATATTATACTAGTTTTAAAACAAATATCATTTCAAAAACACTTAAATTAGTTGTATGTTATAAAGATTTTATGAAATAAAAAAAATCAAATTTTATCGCATAGCATGATGTTATTCCACATGTTGCTCAATAATTACTGAATCAGTCAAGCAATTTTCTCTATCGATCACTACATTTATTAAATTTCATTTACCAATTGCATGTTGAGTTAGTTAACATATTTTTTATAGTCTTTCTTGAAAATAAAATTCATTTGCCCTATCAATGATATTGAATTTTATTTTAGATATTAATTGTGTTTGTCGCGATTAGTAATCATTAGACAAGTTCGTTTAGTTGTCTAAATATATCAAATTTGTTGTATATTGAAATATACTCAACATGACATCTCAGAGATTTCAAATTTCTGCAACCATCAACTAATCGACTAGACATTAATTTTTTTGTTTAAAATGTAAAATTTCTTGCATACTTCAATAAATTCAATATGACATCTCAAAATTTTAAAATTTTCACATATTACAATAAAATTTTCCACATATGCCATAATTATTAAATTATCAAATACACACTTGATAAATTTAATTTTTTAAATTTCGAAGTAGACACCTCATCCTAAAAATGTTTAATTTGTCGCATAGTCGAAAGTATTTTTCAAAAAATTCAAATTATTAAATGCATATCGATATGAATTATTCCACGTGTTGAGTAGTAATCATACTTTGTTGGAAAATCATATACTTAATTTGTTGATTATTAAATTTGCAAAAATCATTTATCGATTGCATATTGATGGTTAATATTTCTAAAATATATATGCTTTATATGAATCTTTTGCAACATTAAAATGCACATGTACATTATCAACAATACTAAATTTTATTTTAGATTCTAATTATGTTTATCGTGATCATTAATTATTAGACAATAATATTGTTTAGTTGTTTAAAAATGTAAAATTTGTCCCATACGGTAATAAATACAATTCGACATCTCAAAGATTTTAAATTTGGTAGAGTCATCAATTGTTATATTAGATTATAAATTTTTTAAAAATGTTAAATTTATCGTTTACTTAGAAAATTTGACACGACATCTCGAAAATTTTAAAATTTATCACTTATTATGATGAGTTCTTTCATAAATTGTTGATAGTCCATTAATTTCTTATTAACAAACAACATTTCTACAGTTAAGTGAACATATATGTGTTTGCAACCCCAAAAAAAAAATAGAATTAAGTGAACATATCTGTTAAGCAACACATTTTCGCGTCTATTGAACTCCTAAATTGTTAAATTTATCGAGATTGTTCGTTGTTCATTTCAATTAATTGTTAAGTCGTTAATTTTTTTTTCAAAATAGCAAAATATTTTTACGTTGTAATGAAAACATACATACCATCTAACAATATTAGATTTGCCCAATAAACTATACTTAATTATCCTTAGATTACAGTAATTACCATCTAACAATATTAGATTTGCCCAATAAACTATACTAATTATCCTTAGATTATAGTAATTAATGTATTAAGACATACTTACATGAAAATGCATATGTTAAAATGTATTTTCTCTATCGATCTATCTGCTTATTTGCAAATTTATATCTGCATATGTCTTGATGTTAAGTCCCTTTTAGTAAGTAAAATAAATTAAACATCCAAATATATTTTTTAGTATGCTTTCTTATAATCAAAAAACATATCTATTACATATATTTTGAGATACATCATATGTTAGAGGTTCACTGAAATAGAAAAATCCAATGTTACTGAATTATTATCATTTTCTTGGCTAGAGGGTAAGCTGCATGAAGACAAAAAAAAAAAAAAAATCAGAAAATTAAACAAATCATACAGAAAAAATAGTCATAATACTTTTTATCGAAATGAACACTTGGTCCTGATTAATGATTTATATATAAGAATAGACAAGTAACAGTAACAGAGAGTATATAATTGAACTCAAAACCCTAGTTTTAAATTCAAGTCTATATACTCCTTTTGCTTCAGGGTAAGCTCAAGCTCAAGATCAGCATTAGGGTCAGCCATGGTTCTCACTCTCTTCACTTCATAATTTAGTTGACTCCACCCCGCTAACAAGTTCTTTGTTAGCTTCCACTGCTCAGACTCTTCACCGAGGTCGCTGCAGCCTTCAGCAGATGTTGGTGCCCTCCTCTCGTAAGGTTGATAATGGGGAGTTTCGTGCCTGACCCTACCCTCAAATGAGCGATGATGATAATCACCATCACCACCATATCCTCCTCTCCTGGTTTTGTATCCATGGTCTTGTGCATTGAGCCTTCCTGGTTCTGGCTGCTGCTGCTGCTGCAGCACTGGAACTGGTGGGCGCTGGTGAAGGTGGCCGGAGCTAGATCTGGCTAAGTTTGAAGCCAAAGTATGGATATCATCTTGAGGAAGAGGGTGGTTCAAAACAGCACCTAAAATGTTAGGTGTTGTTTGCCTGAGTGATCTTTCTAAGGCATGGGCATTTTGGTGGCCACCTAGGGCTTGACCAGTAGGGAAAACTTTGAAACAAACAGTACAGGTAAAACCATTGTTGGGACCTGAGTCAGCTGTTGTTTCTTCAGAGCTTGAGGGTGATGGACGCCTATTCATGTTTGGTGGTTACGAAAATGATAGAATAAAAATTTTCTAGGAAAATTCTGAGCAAGAAAATAGGTGATGATGATGGGTATTTATACACAAGAGGAGTTGCAGAGAGGTGAAAATATAAGGGTACTTGACGTTGAAAACAAGGAGAATTTTTTGTCAGAAAAAAAAATTAGTGAGATTAACTTTTTGGGTTTGTATAATGCTGGTAAAAGCGCATGTAACTTCCCCATCTTTCTTAAGTAAAATTTTTACTTGCTCGCTGTGTAAGTAAAAAAAATATTGCAGTATGCATGTATCATAAATCTGGTTGTCAAATGTAATATATTTCTTTTTTTTAATATTTTTTTAATAGAAAAGTTATATGACTTAGACATTAATGGAGTGTAAAATAGAGGGTAATCATTCTTTTTAAATAGATGATAGTAGAATTTAAACTCTATATTTTAACATGTTCTTTGAAAAGAATTATTATTTAACTGCTTTCTCGCTATTTTTTTAATATTTTTATGAGCTAACTTAAAGTGAATTTTACAAATTTCAATAATCACAGAATTATGTAATTTTTCTTTTTTTTTATATATATATTTTTGAACTAATTTAAACTGAATTTCACAAATTTAAAAAATCCAAGAATTATGTAATTTCTCTATAATTGGCAAGTTAATTTTGCAATTTGAAGTAAAAAAATGAAGTTTTCTTTTTAGTCCATGTTAGAGCCCATGGATTAGGGTACCGGATTGTAAAAACGAAGTTTTCTTTTTAGTCCCTGTTAGAGCCCATGGATTAGGGTACCGGTTAAACAAGTAGAGATTAGATTTTGTCGGATAGATTGTAAAATTTTAACTTTTATGGCTTTTTTTGGTATTGGAATCCTAAAAGTGGATGTTAAAACGTTGAACCAATGGTATTAAGTTAAAAAAAAAAATCATAATTAATACTTCTTTTTGCAACTAAACATAGCTAAAAATAAGCAAAAGACAAAAATAATGCTTAGTTGTAGGATTTTTTTTTATTAGCTAAAAAAAATAAAAAGGAGATACAAAATTCAACTAGATTTTTATGATGTAGACTCTCCCAACTTTGGGAGATCTTAGGCCATCACCCCTCCGAAGTGCAATGGAGGCCACTGTCCTAGGGCATAGGCCAGCTTCTTGATCGCCTATTGACCCCATCCAGGTAATTCAACTAGATTTTTTTAAAAATTACTATTGTATATTTTAATTGAAAATATAAAAAGAAAATAGGAAATAACTTGCCAATGCGTATATATTGCATCAACTATTATACGAGTGATAAATATTTATAATATTTTATATTTTTAAATATTTCTAAATAATACATACTCTAAAGAATTATAATTATTATTTTTAACAATCATTTATTAACTGTATATAATTGAAATAAATAAAAACTCAAAAAAAATAAACTCTTTACTTTTTCTATTAATCATATGTAATGACTGATTTATTTTAGTTAGCGGGAAAAAAATGTAAATGTAGTTAAATTTATGGCTTTTCAACGTTTTAAGATTGAAAGATTGAGTAATTAATTAAGTGAGCATTTGTTTTAGCTGATAGAATTTTTTTCTCAATAAGTTACAATTATGTATTTGGTAAAATTTTAAAATCAGCAGCTAAATTTTATTCAAAAAATTATTGATTTGATAAGTTTTATTTTAGAATTTTTTCTCATCAGCTGATATATATAGCTAATTTATATTTATTTTTATTTAAAAATAATTAATAATAAATAATTTTATTTAAATAAAAATTAATTTTATGTAATTAATTTTTATAGTTAATAATTAAATGAGTATTGTATAATTCGCTTTAAAGCATTAATAGTTATAGGTCAAAGGATCAATTTTTATCTCCTCTCTCTCTAAGTTCAAAAAAAAAATATTTTAAGATAAATCTCTTATCATTAAATTATTTAAATTTCACCTTTAGATTTTATTTAAACATATTATAATGTTTAACTTTTAAATGAGTGATTATTTTACTTTTAGATGATAAATGATAATTTATCAACCAAATTCAATAATTAGAAATAAATAAATGAAAGATTAAAATTTTTTTTAATAAATATAATGAGGTATATATTCTTACACATAACGAGAGAATATATTCCAATGAACGAAATTGAGATCAAAATACAAATCCACCAATGACAAAATTATATATCCTGTAATTCCCTTTCTTTTTTTTCCTTTTTTCTTCACCAAAAATCCTGTAATTCCTTGCTGGCAAACAGTAGGCCCCATAAGGTGCATGAACGCAACGTCTCATCAACCAATTTACTTAAAATGTCCAATCAAGTTTTAATTGTTTCTCTTGAGCACTTCCTATTCAACTAGCAAACAAAGAGAAAATGAGTAGGGAAAAAAAAAAAAAATAACAGCAAGCAAGAGAGGTAAAAATTTTGGAAGCGAGCACAGCATCTAGCAACTTAATTACTAAGGAAAATTATTGATACCGCAGATCGCGAGCCAAGTAACAAAAAATACATTCTTTCAATTGATAAAATCTCTGTATGCAGGCAAAAATAAAATTTCACAAAAAAAAAAATCTTTTCATGAGTGATAATGTCGCGGTCCGCCTCATATCAATCCGTAAATACTAATCAACATCAACTAATTATAGCCTGTAATATTAATAATGTTTCACATACTTCGTACACTATAGCTATATCTATCACTTCACTCGTGTTCTTGCCGACTTGATTTGTTTTGGCATTTTTATATATAAATTAATGTTTTATATGCATAACATAATTGAAAATTTTATCTTTTTATATTTTAAGAAGTTAAAAGTATAATTTTTATGGACCGCGACAAAATTATTTATATTATAGTTAGCGACATGTATTGTATATATATATAATTTATATTAAGTGGATTTTTTTTAGTCTGTTCCATCTATAATATCCCTTTAAAAACATGAAGATTATGAAAGAGAATATGAAAGAGAAAAGGAAAAAAATTTAAGGGGAAACATGATATATACACCCAATTGAAATAATAAAATATTCCCAAATTAAAATTATATAAATGGATTCAAGAGGGAAGGAAAAGGGACAAAGGGGAGCCTTAGGGCTTAGCGCTCCCTGAACATTCTTATTTGCAATTTATGTTTAGGTTCTTAATAAAAATATTGTCGATAATATTAATAGTATAATAAATAATTTTTCTAGCATTTTAGTCCTCCTCTTTAAATTTTTTTAAAAAGATCAATATCAAAAACTTAGAGTTCTAATTAACGAAACCCTATAAAAATAAAAATTCTATAATTTATATTTTTATGTGGACAATAATAGAAGTAGGAAGTCGTGAATGCTAAAAATATATATATATTTTTTGTCCCTCTAAATACTGGGGAATGAACCATAATACTTAAAGAGTATTTCAGTAAATATGACGAATTATAACGGCATTACCATTATGATACTATTTACATCATACCTGCTACATTAAATATTATCCTTATTGTATATATATACAAAGTATATTTTCACCAAAAGTACTATTTTCTGACATAAAAAATATAAAATCTTCACTCCTTTTTTACTACTAACTTCAGTCGTAAATAGAATTTAGAGTTTAAACCATCATTTGTTTTTACAGATTTAAAATAAACTATAAAGACTAAATTTTATCAATCCGAAAAGGAACTTTTGGAACACTGATAGATAAACATATATTGAATGAAAGAAAAAGAAAATTGTTATTATGTTTTAGTGTGTTGCCCCCTTAAACTTAGTTGTTGATAGGTGTTTTTGTAATTTTTAATTAATTCTAACTTCCCAAATAATTTTTTTTCCCTCTACGTTGTATGAAATGATGCAATTTGACATGGTTGTAAGATCATTAGAGTCATTTTAGCGGGCACACAAATTAATTGGTGGTTCCAATTTTGTATCCTACCAACAAAAAGAAGCTGAAGTCAGATTCTATGATTTTTCAAGCAAAGAATTTCTTTAGATGGGATATTTTCAAACAAAGTTGATGAAGTGTAGGAAACACATACACACAAAACAATCATAAGACAAAAATAGAGCTTCACATGAGGCAAAACATACTATAGTCATATATTTCATTATAGCTAGCTCTTGCATACTACAAGATGATCAAAAGTGAAAAATACAAATTACACTACAAGAAACATGGGTATTAGAGAAGAGAAATTATGGTCGCAAAAATGTAAAAATATGTCGCTAAAATAATTTGTAACTGAAAAATACCAGTCGCAAAAAATTTTTTTGCGACTTAAAAACTTAAGTGGTTGAAAGAACTTTTTGCAAATGGTTATACTATGGTCGCAAATAATAAATATTAGTAACCATTTTAAAAACTAATTGGAACCAAAAATACAGTTGTCAAATTTAACACAACCATGGTTAATATTACAAATTCAACTATTAATGACCAGATTTTTGGTCGTAAATATTATGATTGCTTCAAGCATTTTATTTTTTTCTAATTTTCTTTTATTTTTTACTTTTAGTTATTAACATATTTATGTAATAAGTTTAAAATAAAAGCATACATTAATAAACAAAATACTAGAAGAATAAGTATAATAAAAAAATTTATTTATACTAAAATAATTGTATTACATCAATATATCCACTATAACATTTGAAACATTGATACTAAAAAGAAAAAAACATAATAATCAAATATCATAAAATTGTTGTGGAAAAAAGAACAATATGACATCTTTAATTAGTTGTGATAGAGGATAGAGTCAAAAAGTAATGTACACCATCTTGTGAGACTTGCATACCTACAAAAATTGAAAAATAGAAATTAAGAAAAGAGATTTTAAATGTATGATATGAAACCATTTCATCATTGTAAATTAAAAATTGTCACCTTGTGAGACATGCATACCCAAAAGCTCTTCTTTGCGGAAACTCTATGTCATCTTTGCATAGCACATCAATCCAATACATTGTTGACAATGATTAATAAAATGAACTATAAATCATCTTGCACAAAATATCAGAAACAGTTGCCTTTAGTTCCACCATACCATACCACAAAAACACACAACTCAAAACCTCTGATTCAATCCTAATATAGTAAATCAAAGGGGTCTCCTTCCATCAAAAGGAAAAAGTAAATTTAACTTAAAGATATAGCTAAAGCCCAATGGCAAATCAAATTCAACGACTAGGTAGTACATATTCATCAATGACGAATAAAAAAAAAGATGTTTAAATATGAGCAAAGGGCACATTATAAGCAACCAATAAAAACATAATAATCTAAAAATAAAATCCTGAAATACCTTAAAGTATTAAAAGATAGACAGCTTAATTAAGAATTACAACAGTACAAATAAAAGAAAAAGCAACTAGAAGTAGAAAAAGGAAGAACACATAGAACCCTAAAAGCCTATTATCTATCATCATTAAATATCATAAATAACTTATATAATAAAATGTAGATAAAGGTTGCAGAATTCTTACTTATCACAAATCTGAAAATTTTTGCACTGGTTGCAAGCCCAACGGCTTCCATATACCATTAAAATACAACAGTGTGTGCAGCAGTGTTGAAAATGAACCATGATAAAATTCTCCTTAATTCATCGAGCAAATAGTCTCACCAAGCTGGATCCAAAGGTAGCTTATCAGATCTAATAGTCAAGCAAATATTTAAAGGACAGTGCTCCAAAAGTCACAGTTGTCCAGTAACACCGTTGTAAAAGTAAACTGACCCAAAAAAGTAAAATTTCATTTTCATAAACATCACAACAAGGTTCAAGGAATTCCATATTGAAAGTGTTTCAACTAATAAAGCAAAGTCATGGTCCAAACAAAGATTCACTGGCTTGAAACAAAGATACACACAAAACAATCATAAGACAAAAATAGAGCTTCACATGAGACAAAACATACTATAGTCATATATTTTATTATAGCTACTTCTTGCATACTACAAGATGATCAAAAGTGAAAAATACAACTTAGCTAGTGAGTTCATGAGCACTCATTGCACACATAACACATATATACAGTCCTAGCTAGCTAGAACTATACAAAGCTGATGTGATAAATAAGTACTGATTAGCATAATTAACTTATTAAACTAATTAAATTACTTTTTTTTTTTATTCTGGTTCCATTTTTAATAATTATTTATCATGTCTTTGTAACTACAAAGACATTTATATAATGTATATATGTAGCTTTGACTTCTAGAGCTTCAAGTTCAAATCCAACACTTTTTGGCAGGTGACTTCATCGCTCTCTTCCTTTTCCTTCATGTCAGCAACCCCAACGCTTGCATCTGGTACCTCCTGATCATTAGAATCATCGTTGTCTGCTCCCAGATTCAGCTCCCATGGCATCACCTTCTTATGAAGGGTATCATCATCATCATCATCATGATCAGGAAGCTCATGGACATTATTATTCGCAGCAGCCATGGAAGCAGAAGCTGGAAGAGGGGGCCTCTGGGCTTGGAAGTCAAGGAAAGATTTCAATCCAGCCAATGGGCCTTTGTAATCAGGCCCTAGCTTACCAAGCCTGATACCAAAATGAGGCTTGAGGTTGCCATTATCAGTTGGTGGTGGCGGTGGTGGCGGCGGTGGTGAAAGAGCTCCTGCAGACTGAGTTGATAAAATAGTCATCTCAGTCTTTTTGATTTTCCCTAAAATAAGCTTTCGCTCTTCCATCATCTGTCTCCTCTCCGCATTTCGCTCGCGTCGATGAGCATTCTGATGACCGCCCAAAGACTGAGAGGAAGGGAACCCCCTTGAGCAACGACTGCAAAGATAAACATCAGGTTGATTCAACCTCAACAGAGAACCAATACTACTTGCTCTATGATTTGAACTAGTAGTGTTTGAGCTCTCATTGCAAGAGTGGGTGTTGCTTTGCATGTTGAGAACAATAAAAGGAGATAAATATAAGCAAAATCAAGATAGATCATAAAGACTGAGAGGTGGGTTTCAAAGAGCAAAAGGAGAAAGGTATTTATAGATGATGATGAAGGTAAAAGCACAAGGTAATTACCTCGTTTTGATGATGGGTAAAAAAAGTCAAAGAAAACAAAAGCAAAGACCTTCTTTGTTTCTGAGTTTTAATGCATTGAAAGAAGAGGGAACACTGAGAAAAGCTGGGTTAGGTTTTGGCCTGTTAGGGTTAATATACAACGTGGGGAAGGAGAAGTGAGACTTGTGCAAAATGCATGCAGTTGTTGAAGTGAAGCAGAGACGCGTGGGTTCAAAGAGTTAAGTTGAGATTTGATGCTCTTTTTGCTACCTAGGGTTTCAAAAAAAGGGAGATTTTCAACTGCTATATGTTACTTTTAAATTTGTAATATATATTCTAAATATTTTATATTTAGATAAAATTAAAACTCGCGATTCATGACATAAGAGATTGTAATATTTTACTAGAATATCTCGATTCTTGTATCATGAGATAAAAAAATTTTAAGGATGTTTCTGTAAGAAAAAAAATATTTATATGTACTAGTAACATCTATCACTGTCCTATATATTTAATTTAATCAATAAAAATGAAAATGAAACACACCTGGAAAAAAAGCATAACACATGCTTTATAGCCTTACAAATGGTTCCTTTTTGGCTTAAGAGTCATAACCATAGTTAAATTTGGGGTTTAAGTTCTGAGTTTATAGAAAAAATAATAATTGTTTAAATTGATAGGAAGCAAAGCAAATTTGTCATTTTTGGACCGCACCCATCAATTTTTTAGACCTTTTTTCAAATTTCTTTGCTCATATTTGAACTAACGTTCGCATGGATGTATATATATATGTACATTACTTGTAGGTTAGTTAGCAGCATGCAGAAGATTACTTGTATATTAGGTCAAGAAGCATTCATTCGATGTAAAGGATTTTAAAATGAACGAATTTTTCTTATGCAGGAATTGGAAAACCAATAAGCAAATACTCGAGAAATTGTATAGTATATATATTTGATATTTATGATCAAGTAATAAAATAAATCGTTCCAGAAAATATAAATTAATGTAGAAAATCTTTTCAAAGAATATATCATATGAATTATTTATGGGATAAATTATTATGAACAGATTTAGTATAGTTTTCTGAAATAATATAATAATTAATATGAATTGGAACCCTGTTAGGCTTTAAAATTTATGCATTGTAATGCATACAACGTACGTATATACACATGGTCTAGTAGCATGAAATCGTTAAGGATATGTATTCTTTAGCATAAGCATTTGAATTTTGAGATGAGACAATACAAAAACTATTTCATTGATATTATATAATATTTATAGAAGTGAATGAGTATATTAATATTAAAGATAGCTAACTATAATTATCTTTTAATTATACAATAAATAAAGTTCAAACACAAACTAATTGATTTGATTAGTAGATAAAATACATTTATAATCCCTTATTAGGTTTAATCTTATAATTTCCTAACACATATTTAATGTGATTGTGTACACCACGACTTGAACTCGAAATATCTTTTAAGTGAGAATAAACCATGCCGGCTGATCTCATATTTCAACTATATTAATTTATATTTTTATAATTTGTACAAAAATTAAAAAATCTATAATTTCGAAATGGATAGTTTAAATATATAGAGAGTATTTAAAATATCTCCAATAATACTTTTGATTTTAAAAAGTATCATTTATATTATAAAACGTATCCTTCATTGATTTTATGATATGAAAATTGAAAATCTTATGGAAATACGATAGGCTCTTTAAAATTTTTATTTTTTATTTTGACCTTTCTATAAAATACAGTAAATAAAAAGATCAGACCAATAAATATAAATTAATTAAATAAAAATATATGAAAACTCTTATCTGATTACTTGAAATGAGTATAAAAATTAAAATAAAAAGTGAAAATGATTTAGAGAGTTAAACTAATTGTTTATCATAAATTTAAAGAATAAAAAGTCTTTTTTAACTCTTATTTTATGAATTGACTCTTTCTCATGAAGAGAAAGAGTCATTTGAAAATGCTCTTATAGCTTTATTTGATATGTGATTTTATCTAAACACATAATACTAATAGAAAAAAAAAAAAACTTACGGCAAATTATAATAGTAAAAGCCATATATATATATACATATTCAATAGTTATGAAAATTCTAATTAATTTGAATCAAGGTAAATGGACCTCTAAATAGAGACAAATTTTCATAGAATATTTCTAATAGAGTACTATGTAAGAGCACTTATAACCGTACTTTTTTATATTAAAGAGTATTTTTAATATTATAAATTAAAAATATCCTTCAATATAAAGAATAAAAATTTTCTTTAAATTCAATAAAATTTTTAAATTTTAATTATTTTAGTGAAACATTAATGATTTTAAAATATATATAAATAAATTTTTAATTTAATAATGATGGCTTGGAGTGTTTGCAGCAGCCAAATTGGATATATATATGTGCGTCAAATGTATTATTCCTAAGAAAAGAAGAGGAACATCTGAGTAGCAGAAGCTGGAGGAATGAGTAGCAGGCAGTAGGTGCACAGAACAGCTGAGGTTTTTTGTCTGATTGTTGGGTTAATATGCAGGTCAACTTGAATCCACCATGGCTACTGCAATTGCTTCTGCACTGAAAAAGAAAAATATACCTCAACACTTACACACACAACAACCTCTTTGCCTTTTTGTTTATCTTTTACCATTGTAATCATCTCACATTGCTGGCACTACTTACTTGCATGTGCATCCCACTGGCTCGATATGATTCCATTCTTATCTTTTTTTTCTTTAAGGATAATAATGATACTTTTTAAAATATATTTTTTAAATATATTGATCAATATATTTTTATAATAAAAAATATATATATTTTTTTAAAAAAAAGTAAGATTATCTTGATTATATTATTAAAAAGATGATTTCAAATCAAATAAAAAAAATAAAAGGGCATGTAAACTTATGGACAAACTAAAGTATATTGATCAATATGAGCACATTCATAAAAGAAAATTCTAAAATTATGACTGAATATTGATCTTTCATATCGTACATCAAGGCCTAAAAGCCACTAAAAATTAGACTACCAGAAAATGTTTTGTCACCTTGGCTCTAATAAAAACATTGCTTGATGTTGTCTAAATGTTTCAAGATGACAAAAAATATCATTTGTATTTTGCAGCACCACTTATCCAAAAAATTTGTGC
The DNA here is from genome assembly GCA_949671775.1 of Mallotus repandus. Taxonomy (NCBI): domain Eukaryota; kingdom Viridiplantae; phylum Streptophyta; class Magnoliopsida; order Malpighiales; family Euphorbiaceae; genus Mallotus; species Mallotus repandus. The sequence continues at coordinate 1,671 of CATIWM010212265.1, read as the reverse complement.
CTAAGTCCTCAAATAATATACTATCAATAATTATTTACTCTTCAAATAAATTTATAATCATTGACCCAATAAGTGTATGTATATATGTCATTTATTTATCCATCCATATAATTAAAAATTAAAAATATATTTTTTATAAAAAAAATATATAGATATTCTTGAAAAAAAAAAGACTCTTTTTTTTTTCACTTTTTAACTCTAAAAAAGGTCTTCTAAATGGATAAGCAAGAATCATAATCCTGCTAACACTCTTCTTGTAAAGAAGAGACACGTTTTCTTTTGAGGCAAACCAAGTGTGAGTCAATGTGAAGGGTGAGTGTAAAGTTTTGCAACAAAATGTTTGTTTGTATGGTAAATAAACAATCCTTAGTACCTAATTGAGCATATATACATATATATGTATATGCATGCACCCCAATCCAAAGACATCAATGCATACATATGATGAAAAAGGTAGCTTCAACTCTAAGCCATGCATGATATGCCCATTTTAGTTTGCTTGGAGTTTTCTTATATATTAACCGTTTCTTGTATATCCATCCAAAACATTTCATAAATTCAATATCTCAATAGATGATGCCATTGTCGATTTATGTTTCACAACCCACACGAGTGAAAAAGGATGCAATATATGTAAATTGGGTTGAAGGCAATCCTTCGGGTGTGTGTGTGAGTTTACTATCTTAGCAATTTTTTATGCTAATAATTGACATGTAAAGCTTGTTAATTACCAGGGTTAACAATGTCAAATTTATTTTAATTAAATTTTCAAATTTATCATCATCTCGTAGATTTATTAGTACCGAAAATTACAATGCATACAACTTATTGTAAATGTACTATTATCTTTAAAATTTGGTAAAAATATCATAATCTGGTTTGCTATTTAAAATTTCAATATGATGTATACCTTGGTCAAAATTAAAAAATTACAAATATGGCATGTAATTTTTTTTTTTTTTGTGAAAGGATATGGCATTTAAGTTGGTTTTTTAAGGTGACCATGTGTACATCTTTTCTATTAATTTTGACAAAAATGCAAATTTTACTATAATTACAAATAATTGAATAAGTTGCAATATTTTTATCAAATTTTAAAAGTTAGAACACATTTGAAAAAAAAAGGCCAATATTGTAATTTTTTATATCAATAGGCATTAACTGTATTATGTCCCTTTATAAATTTAATTTACTTTAATTTTATTTAGATTTTTATTAGAGTGTGCGGTTAATTAGATGTATTAATAAAATTTGTAAGCACTATTATAAAATTCTATTAATTCTCTTTTTAATAATATAAATTTAACATTCCATTCTTTTTAACTTTTTTAAGTGTATCAATAAAATCTTCTATGTTACGCATTGTATTAATTGAGAAAAAATATAAATTAAAAATGCCATATTTTTAATTATTAGTTGTATTAGAATTAATTATTAGTTGTAAGTATTGGACTAATTAATTGATCATACTGATTGGATTATAATAAATAATTATTTAAAATTATTGAAGATGTCTTTGTTCAATTTATATCGATCTTTTTCTATTTTGTTGTCGTAACAATAGAAAAAGACAACAATAGAAAAAGATATGCTAGCCCAACTTCAATTCAGCCCTTTTGTTTTTTTTTCCTACATGTTTGATATGGAAAAAAGTTATATATATATATATAT
>CATIWM010212257.1:0-10426 GCA_949671775.1 Mallotus repandus | reverse complement strand
AATGAGTGATTTGAGAAAAAGAAATTTAACAATGAAATGGTTGTAAATCAAGAGGCTCGCATGAGGTAATAGAGAGCAAAATAGAGCAAGAATGACTTCCCGGCCGGATGTGTCAGTAACAGCGCCTCGGCAAGTCATTCTTGGCTCTAACTCTACTCTTTATATCCTTCATGCAAGCCTCATATCTCTTGTATATAGAGCCCCTTCTTGTCTTCCTTTGAATACGCCTTGTTCACATATTTATAGCCAAGGATAATTGCACAAGTTACCAATTCCATTTCATGGGGTATCGAAGGAATTTAGCAACTAGCTCCACCAAAGCTTTCATGTGTGTACATACATTCTATTTCTATCCAAATCTTTATTAGGATAAGAAATGCAATAGAATCAAGTCGAGTTGATATAGTATTAAATTTAAGCTTGATTCAATTTTAAATTTAGAATTAAAAACTCGATTCGAGTGTGATTAAATTTTCTTTTGAACTTTAATTTGAATAGATTAAATAATTTTTATATTAAGTCAATTCAACTCGACTTAATTAATTATATAAAATTTTAAAATATATAAATTTTGAAATATTTGAACTTAACTCAAGTTCTAACTTGACTAACATCAATAAAATATGTATATAATTACATTAAAATAAAAAATAAAATAACAAATATGTAAATATTAAATTAGGTTCACGAACTTATTAAATCATGTTGAGTTGAGTTAGAATGCCATTAAATTTAAGTTCAACTTCAAATTTTGAGTTTGAAACTGGACTCAAACTTGATCAAAATTTTCTTTTAAAATTCGAGTTTGAATAGATTAAATAATTTTTATACTCAAAATTCAATTCAGCTCCACTCAATTAATTATATAAAATTTTAAAATTTTAAAATATTTTGAAATAGCTATAGTGATTTAAGTTTGAAATCGACTAAACTTAATCAAATATTTATATAATTATATTAAAATAAAAATAAAATAATAAATATATGAAAATTTGATAAGATTCGTAAACCTATTGAATTAAATATTGAAAAATTAAACTCAATTTATTAGTCAACTCAAATAATTTAAATTTAAATTTAAATTTTATTTGATTATTTTTGAATCAAATTCAATCATTTAAAAATAATTTTGAACAAGTTGCAAGGCAATTTGAGACTGTTATGCCTCTAATTTAGGATGAAAACTACAGAAATATGTCAACGAGAATTTATTCTTTGATCATGATAAGATTTCTTTTTCTCATAGTCAAAGCATTATTGCGGGCAATGAGGTTCACTTCCTAAATTGTTGCTCATGTTAATCAATATGACCTTTGCTGCGTGGAGTCCTCAAATCAAATAACTTTTTTTTTTTATTCTTTGCACTCTATGAAATTTTGAAACATTAATTTTTTGTTAACATTTTCTCATATATATGACCATGATGTCTTTGTAAGGATTCTTAATCTCCACTAAATTTTGCCAACTGTTACATATTACATATTATTTCATTGTGTCATTTTTTATTAATTGGGAGGTCATATGATCTAAAATCGATAGATTGCATAATAGGAGTAGTCATTCCCTTTTAAATCGAAGACGACAGAAATTCAATACGCCTCAAAATGCCATTGGAAATGAGTTACCACTTAACTATTTCATTACTGAGATTGTGTTTTCTTTGCACTAAGAAAACACAACATTATCAATGCAAAGATCATCATCAGGACCAATTTTTTTTTTTTTTCAAAGATAAATTGACAAAAAGAAAAGCTGTATAATCGGGGAAAGGAATAGTATGTCAGCTACAATTGCGAACAAAAATTGAAAAGAATGTATTAACGTATCATTTTTAAAATTATTTTAAACCATAAAGACATTGTTAATATCATCTTCAACCCACAAATGAGTGCAACATAAATATTTTAACGCTTTTTTTTTTGACTGAGAGTGCTATATTTTAATGCTTAAGCATTAAACAACACAATTTGTGTCAGCACAAATGAATATTTCAGAAAATTTATTTATATTTTTAAAATAATATAGTATTTTTTATATATAAAAATTTTACTAAGTGACAACTATACCCTCATTTATATTTAAAATTTTTGAAATATTAATCTAATTAAATATGAAAAATAAATCCTCAAATAAAAAATTTAGAATGGTTGACTTATAATAAAGATTTTTGTAAGATTCTTACACTTTTTAGTGCAAGTGATTGGTTGTCTACATCAAAGATTTATTATATTTCTAATAAATGTATCTATTGCTTATAATTATTTGTTTTCATACTGTATTTTTAATTTTAATATTTTATAGGTCAGCATTTCCATCATTCAAATAATACCAACATACAAATAAGATAAATTTAAAATGTAATACTGCACATCCATTATTAGAATAAAATTGATCAATTTAATAAATAAATATATATATATATATAATTTGAAAAAAAAATAAAATTTTTTAACTTAGTTGCTCTACATCTTTCTAAAGATGTAGTCTATAAGTGTCTCGAACGGAAAAAGAGTGACCCTAATTAATTTGGGGTTAAATATATATCCACATTCTAACTTTTTTATGTTGTAATAAAATTGCACAACCAAATAAAATCACATAATAGTTGTTGAATATAGCCATTTAGTAAATGCCCTTATTTACATCAAAATATTTAGATTTTACTTTTTGTTAATAAAATTTCGACAAGCATAAAGTGCACACGTACTAATTGGCATTAAAGATAAAAAGGATATATTACATTTATGAAAATACACTCTTACGCTTCCAATTTTGAATCAACATATCTAATTTATACAATCATTAAGCAATTTTTAGTTATTGGACAAGTAGTTTAATGATTAAATCTTCATCTTGTAATGTTATTTTTTCTTAAAAAAAATTCAAATTAATGAAAAATGAAAAAAGTAACAGAAAATTACCATCCAATGCATGTGTATTCGTGAGCATCTTGTTTACAAGCAGGTTACTAAATAACAATAATACTTTTTTCGTTCCTTTTTAACTGTCATATTTTAAAGTTTCATTTGGATTAAAAAAATATTATTTGGATATAAATATAAATAAATAGAATTAAATTGTCTATATATTAATAAGCTCAAAATTTATTTCATACTAGAAGATTTATTTTTGGTATATCAAAAATATTTTAAAATATTAAAAAATTAAATAAGTATAATAAATGTTAATAAAAATAAAATAAAAAAATAAAAAAATAACATTTTCTTAAATATAAAAAAATAACAGATAAATATAATTTTATTTTTTTAAAACATGACAATTAAAAAAGACGGAGGGAGTAATAATTAGCATATGGTAAAAGGTTAGGCATGATAGTTTTTTAAGAATTTGAATTTTGGAAAGGTATATTAATCGTTGTAAATCAGTTATTATAGCTAATAGGTGCTATAAAGATTCGACTTCTTACAGGTCTACTACTTTCGAACTGTGAAACAATCGAAGTTATGTAGTTATGTGGCTACCGAACCTGTGGATATCCAATATAAAAAGAATTATAAAAGTTCACCTGATCATAAATGACTGGCCGTTTTCAAAGATGAAGTCTATTGCTCCTTTAATATAGCAATTGGGAAAATAACGGTGGCCTTTTTATCCCATATTGTGTGTTGAATTTGGTCATTTTTATTAATTAATTAAAATATAATTTTGTTGTATAACTATTTTTAATTATAAGATAGCATCTTACTATTTTTTTAAGTTTAATTTTACAAATTTTTATTTTTTATGATTGATTATTTTTTATTGTTTTAATTATTTTTCAATAATAATAAAATATTTATAATATTTTTACTTTTAATATCATTCAAAAATTAATTTTGTATTAGTACTATTGAAAACCTAGTTAACAGTACCTTTGAAGATCAGACGCACATATTACATTAGGAATAATTTTTTTTTTGTTTGGGAATAAAACTTCCTCTTTTATGTTTTAAGAATAGAATTTTTTTCCAAATAAAGCATGCATGCATATATACATACGAAAAAATCTTCATGCAAAGTATATTGTTGAACATAAAATTCAACATATTTAAGTATTATTTTAGGGATAAGGTTCATTTTTGCCCCTTATATTTACTCCAAAGTTCAGATAAGCTCTATTTTTTTTTTGCTCAAATAAGTTAGGGTTTCATTAAAACCGTATTTTTATGTCCCTCTAAATAGACAAATTTCAACTCTGTTACTTTAACTGATGACATGGAAAATTTTCAAGGTAAATTAATATATCTGTTGACCTAATTACATTATTAAAATTAAGAAAACCCAATTTCTTCTTTAATTACATCCTTTCTGTATCCACCCCCATTGTCAATTGACAAATAAATAAAACTCCCTTTCATTTTCATCAAGACAAACTCATAGGTCACCAGCCTCGCACCATCATCACCCACAAGATCTCCTCGCCGCCCAGTCTACTTTGTACAAAGCCCATCGCGAGACAATTGGAGAAGATAACAATGTTGTATCATTCAACGCCGGTGCTTAGCCCCATGGATTCTTCACCACATTCACACTCTTCCGTTGGGCATCACTAGTGCGAATAATCTTCTAGTATAGATTGGGCAATGCAATTTGTGATGCAATTGTTGTTGTTATTTTCTTGCCTTTGTTCTTGGTTTCTTCATTCTTTGTTTAATGTGATTGGGCAATGTAATATGTGATGTAATTGTTACTTACTTATGGAAAATTTGGGTATTTTTGTGGTACAGTTTGCATTGGAGGTTGTTGTTATGGAGATAAAGATAGTGGTTGGCTATTGGGATGGTGTCGGTTAATGGAAAGAAAGGTTAGTGGAGGAGGTGACAATGGTGGTAGGCAGCAATGGTGGAGCCGTGGTAAAGGAAAACAGAGATAGGAGGAGGAGCACCACCACCAGAGTCATTAGCGAGTTTATTCCGTGGTGAACTCGATCCCTTCATGGGATAAAATCAAATGCATGGTTAAAGACGTCAGATGTTCAGATGATTTGTTGAAAATCTCCATCCAAGTGTTGATACTCTGCCCCCTTTTCCAAAAGTCTGTGATTGAAGTTTACAAGATAATGGCACCTTTAGAGTTAAAGCTAATTATAGAGAAGAAAATGTCAAGTTCAAATGACTGAGTGGATCAATGTGCTTACCACACTCCATATAACAAACGTGAGCTGAAATGCATTCTGCAATAGAGAAGTTAAGAACAGAAACATGTAAACATAAGCACAAGTAGAAACATGTACTTGAAATAGACACAAGTGAACGAGGAAGAGAATGAGGCATGGACGTCCAAACCAACAACTGGTCAGAGTCGGAGGCGTGAATTGGGTTTGGTTTAACAATTGGTCAGAGTCAGAGGCGTCAATTGTGGAGCGATAAAGAGGACATGTTTGATTAGAGTGAAGCCAGGTGTCGATGTAGTGGACATGGAAGGCGTGGCAGCATAGAGGGAGATGAACTTCAAAAGAAAAAAAAAGGTGGCTTAGTGGTTCAGTAGCAAGCCTTGTGTTACTGTCTTTCTCTTTAATATAGTCCCTTCTCTTGTTGGCTTGCTTTGTAATTCGTTAAAGAACTAACTTGAAGCTGGACTAGACCCAGATAGAGCAGCTAGCAAATAGGGTGTCCGCAGAGCAAGTCTTTAACAAATTCACCATCAAATCAATTACAGAAGCTGAAAAGAGAAAATGGGTAGGTCATTTCTAAAGGTGCAGGAGGATTTATGGGTTATAGAACGTCCAATGAGTGCAGAGAATTATGATAAGCTTGATAAAGTTGGTAACTTTTGTGATATTAATCAATACTAAGATTGATCAGTCATTTTTAAATTCTCTTTTTCATTTTGATTAGTTGATTAATTGATCAATATTCATTAAAGTCTCTTCTCTTAAATTTTCTATGGCCCTAAGTGATATCTTCTATTACTTCTCTTCCTTACTTGGCTAGTCACCGCCCTTGTAGTCCACTACTTCATCAAAAACACATTCTCGAAATCTTCTAACCAATAACAACACCTTACTCCACCTAACCCGCCTGCTCTTCCCCTTATCAACCACCTCCATCTAATCATCTCTGTCCTACCCACTTGTTTCCAAGCTTTAACTCGACACTACGGTCCACACCCAGAGATTCGTGACCCATGAGCTCAATTTCTCTTAAAGACCTGAATTTGGCTCCTCTGAGTATTTTATCTATAGAGGGTCAAGATTTGTCACCGCTCAATATAGTGATTATTGGAGGTTCATGAAGAAGCTCTGCAAGCCTTTGTTCTTGATTTCTTCGTTCTCTTTTATTTCTTTTCTTTAAATCAAAATTTTGCAATATTGACACAGCTAAAACATACGGGAATTGCCATGTCAGCACGTAAATTAACGCAGTTGAAATCTGTTTGGTGATAGTGGCTCAAACAACCATTTTTTTTTATCAAATCCTAACTTATTTGAGCTAAAAAAAATTGGGGCTTATATGAACTTTGGGGTAAACATTGGGGGGCAAAAATAAACCTTATCCCATTATTTTATTTATATATGGTATTATTTTATATATTTTTTATGATAATACATGTTAACAAAAAAAATTGATAAAATTGTAGACCAAATTTAGAAAATAAGAATATTTTACAAAATTTTCAAAGATTTTTTTCAATTTTTTTATATAATATATTGAAGGATATATAAATAATTAAATTTCGTATTAATTAATTTATGCCAAATATTTTTAACTACAATTTGTGTCAAAAAGGTTTTCTCTTAATGCTTTTTCGGATAACAATAATAAAATAATAAAATAGTTGGATTTTAATAAAGTCCAACCACTTGGTGAAGTTCACAAATTTACAGCCAGCTTTTCTCGATAAATAGGTTTAAAAAAAATCTAGTAGTATGGTCATATCGTCATCCTTGTTCAAACTATATAAAAAAACATGTTCTTGAAATTTAATGTTTGCATATAACTAACCCAGTGGCTCCATATGGAATCTTTTTAAAGGAAGAAAGTCTTGTCTTTTTGACTTATTCTACATCTATACCCTGCTTTCATGAATTTGTTTATGGTGGCGGTGGATGTATACTAGATTTTTTTTAGTGTCTCATTTTCAAGATTAAGGTTAAATTGGAGAGTTTTTAGATAGCTTTACTTTAGCTATATGAGGACTGGGAGTGTTAAAATGGATAATGATATCCGAGCACAATTTGACTAACATGTAAAATTAGTAAATTAGTGTTGAAATTAAAAAGGTTCATGTCAGAAACGGGTTAGTTCTTTTATGATACGGTTTAACTAGATTGTTTCGCAGATTGACACGCAAATCCGTTTACAACCCGTTTAATTATACGTGTCGTGTTTGATCGTGTCAATCCGACACGACATAACCCATTAAAAAATGTATAATTTATTATGATTTTAAATAGTAAATCAATCATTTACTATAAATTTTTTTATAAAAATAATATTTTATAAATGTATTATACAAATTGTTAAATTATAAATATTATTTTAAATTTTTTTATGAAAAATAATATTTTTATATATTATAAATATTATACAGTTAAATGAGTTGTGTTGAATTTTATGACCCACACAATCCATTTAAATAAATGGGTTAAACGTATCATGTTTGTGTAACCCATTTAATATTCATGTTGTATTAGAGTTGAAACTTTTGACACGATAAATAAATGGATCGTGTTCATATTGACTCTAATTATGTCATCAAAGTGAGTCAATTCGACACGAACATAACCTACCAACCCATTTTGACACCCTCCTCTCTCTTTACTTGTGTTCACAAATCACAATGATCTTTTATAGTTTAATCTATTTTTTAATTTGTAGCAATGTGCTTTCTTAAATCTAATATTAGCTTGAAAATCTCTAAAAACACAAACAACAATAGCGGAAAGAGGAGGTGGAGGAGACAGTGCTTTTGCAAGTGTTCTCATTTTATTTTCTTTTATTTGCTGCTACGCTTTTTTAGACTTTGAGGTTTTTTTTTTTGTAAAAAAAAAAAATCATATTGGGTTAGTCCTAATAGGCTTAAGTCTCATGTATTTATTTCATATGTTAATGAAATTTAATTTGTTGTCTAAAAATAAATCATAATTTAAAACATATTTATTTCTAGGTCTGTTATATATATAAAAAAAGAATTCTACAATACTTTGAAGGCATTAAATTACAATGCTTTAGAAAATATATTTTTTTGGGTCAATCAGCAAAGTTATCATTACTCTGCAATAGAAATTACATCCATGCTTAGCAGATGTTTGAGTTGCAATGGAATACTACTCCATCTTTCAGGATTACATAAAAGGAAATCATTTTTTCCTAGCCAATCAACTACCCTATTTGCTTCCCTATGTGTATGAACTATACTAATTTGTTCCTTTCGTAACTGAGTCCAAATGGACTGTATGTCTTCAACCAACGCTACTATCTCTCAAGCCACTTCTTCTAAGTCAGATTTGATAGCTTTGACGACTTCTAAGGCATCTGTTTCAATTATAGCTCTTGTTATTCCTCTATATTTCATAAACAACATTGCCTCCTTCATCGCCATGGCTTCTGCTACAATCTTGAGTCACATTTCACCTTCTTAGCTTGAGCTTGGATGATGTTGCCCTTGTTATTTCAATAAACGAATGTCATTTGTGCTTCCTTTGTCTTGTCATCAAAGGAAGCATCGCAGTTTATCTTCATTATCCCTCTCCCTAGTAGTGCCCAACTTCCTTCTATGCTTCTTGTAATCTGATTTCTTTGGACTAGGCTTCTATTTGCATCCTCTAGATTGTAATTTATTACTTTTATCAGTTTTTTTCTTAATTAGAGGAGTGAAATATAAGAATTAAACTCTTGATCTATTGGTGTCTTTAAAGGAATTATACCACTTACCTACTCAACTTTCGACATCTGTTAATCAAGTAACTTGTATCGCTTATATATTTTTTTCTTAAAAGTGCACTTGTTAATAAACGTTAATATAAGTTAAGTCACATATTATGTTATTTAAACTTCAAATATACTAAAAGAAAAATATAACTTTGATCTTTATGATTTAATATCATATTCTTTGTACTTTTTACCTTTTGATTTCATACTAAATAATTAAAAATTTATGATGTAATATTAAAAATATATTTTTAATAGCAAAAATCATTTATAAGTAATACAACATTCAACTAATTATATTGAACGAATTTTTCGTATTGCTATCATTAAAAACAAAAAAGATAAAAAAAAATTACCTATTATAATAGGTTAGTAGGTAAATCTTTTTAACAAATAAAACTCTAAAATAAACCTTCATATTATATTTTAAAAAAATGTTTGTGTTATAGTTTAATAAAAACATTCCCATTATATTTTAAGACACTTTTTAGGAAAATTCTACAATTATTTTATTTTTTATTTACTTTGTCCACTTTGTTATCATTACCTTAGGATGTAAGTATATTAAATTATTTGAAAGGATTTTGGTGAGGCTTCGGGTAGGTTTCATGTCACTAATGACTTGGGAAAGTACTTAGGATTGCCTGTAATTCATCACAGAGCAAGAATCCGAGTTACCAGTCGTGTGTTGACAGATTAAGAGCTCGTATTTCCAGTTGGGAGAATACTAAGCTATCTCTTATAGGAAGATGGACACTGGTGACTTCTACCCTCACCTCGATGCCATCATATATCATGCAGACCAGTTTGCTCGCAATTGAAATTTTCAAGTAGCCGAATAAGCATTACCTAAAATTTCTTTGGGGATCCTCATCCAACAACAGAAAAATTTGTCTTGTTCCTTGGAAAACCATTTGTTAACCTAGAGATCGTGGTGGACTGGGTATCAGACCTTGCTAATTTTTTAACGAGGCCATGCTTATAAAAATCGCATAAAACCTTATAGCTAATCTATAAGTTCTGTGGGTGCAGCTCATTTGAGGAAAGTATGGGATAAGATTATTCAGAGATCAGTCTGAGAGAAGCCCTACGGGTTCCACCATTTGGAAAATTTTAAGAAAAGTGTCGCACAACGTGATAAAAGCTACTAGTTGGAGCCTAGGGGATAGGTCCTTAGTTCAATTTTGGGAGGATAATTGGGTGGCTATGTCCACTCTTTTAATTGACATTGTCACATTGGTGGTGCCGGATAGTATCAAAGATCTTAAATTTAATCATTTCATGGATCATCAAGGGAATTGGAATTGGAATATGTTTCAATCCTATTTGCCTACCTGTGCTCTTGCTCATATTGCAGCCATCAAACCTCCGACGGCTGAGGACAGTTGTGACACTCCCTATTGAACTGATTGGATTGTCTGTTTGAATGAGATAGAGTAGAGTCCTAAACCAATGAGATAGAGTAGAGTCCTAAAGTTGGTTGTAACAACATGTACTTATCCTAGTAACAGCATAAATATCTTGTATATATATTTGATTGTACCCTGTTTTTT
>CATIWM010212250.1:0-14790 GCA_949671775.1 Mallotus repandus | reverse complement strand
GGAAATATAGATTTTCGATCGGAAATACACACTTCCGATTGGAGAAATAGGTCCCGCAATACTTTTTTATTTAATTTTTGTTTGATAAATATTTGTTGATAAATATTTATTTATCAGATAAAGATTAAAAAATAAATTATTTTATTATTTTTATCCTGTAATCAGATTAGGGTTATAGGACTAGGTTTTTATAAATACCTCTTTTCTTTTCACAGGAGAGGAGGCGACTAGGGTTTTGATTTTTTGTCTCTGCTTTATGATTTTTAGCCAGGAGCCAAAAATACAGTCCTATCTCCTTTGATTTTTTTCACGTACCTTTTTTTCAAGTTTTAGCCGGGAATCATATCTAAATAAATAAAAAGTCACAGACAAACATAACAAAAGCCACAGACTTTCATTAACGGTGATCATCTTCTGAGGGGCAATTAATACTGCATCCTATTCTCAAATCTTCATCTCATTCTTCTTTTATTTTGATTTTGATTTTATTTTTTTATTTGATTTTTGTTTATTATTTTTCAATCATTCAGTAACTAATTTTTATTTTGTTTTTTTTAATATTTTCATGATGGTGGGAGTACCCTAAACTGTGGAGTGATTTGACCTATGGAGAACCCATGAAGATCCATGGAATGCTATGGATTAAATTCTGTATTTTAACATCGATTTTAAATTTTTTTTATTTTGTATTATTTTATTTATTTGGCTTTATGGGTTGTATTTAATTTTATTTTATTAATCTGTACGTAGGTTGTAATAGCCCCAATAGTGGGAATAGCAAAATATTTACTTTTTTTGCTTTTTAAAATCAATTAGTAAATTAGAGTTTATTGGGTAAACCTTAATTAAAATCAACAGTGGCTTTAGATTAATTTTAGGTTGTATGTAATTAAAATTAGGGTTAGAAAAATCACAGGATGTTTGTTTTTTGATTTGTTATTTTCTTTATTTTTATTATTTGGGCTTGTTTGTTATCTTTGATTTGTTTTGGGCCCCAAACCCATGTGTAGGTCTAACTCGCTAATAAAATAGGCCTTTAAAATTAAATTTACGTTTAATTAATTTTAAAATCAATTTCGCCCATTTAGGTTAATTTAGACTTTAGGCCCACTTTATGTAATTTAAAATAAATTTAGACTTAGCTCAACCCATTAAATTATTTCTTTTAAAATAAATAGATTTAAGTTCATTTCATTCAAATTAAAATAAGTAGAATTAGGCCCATTAAATCAAATTCATTTTTTCCTAAATTTGGTAGACTTAAGCCCACTTTTAGAATTAAAAATAATAGATTTAAGTTCACTAATACAATTAAAATATAGGCCCTCCTTTAGTTCCATTTAACTTGTAAATAAAATATGTAGATTTAGCTAACTTAAAATTAAAATCAAATGTAGTTTGGATTTAGGGACGTTACGCCTCAAATGCATTTTTTATGTCCTTTTTCATGGACTGGTTGCCTTCGGGTTAGATGAATGTTCAATTAGGGTTTAATGAAATTGCATGTAATTAGGGAATAAGATAGTAATTCATAAAATAATTCTAAATGAAAACGAGACTAAAAGAAGTTGGTATTCCGTATCCAAAACTCATGGTTGTGGTGCTAGCTTGTACTAGAGAATCGAGTTACCACTACCTTCGATTTATCCCAGTTATTACCCTAGGTGGTGACTCCTCATCTCCACGCTATGACTTTATGATATAGTAGTGTGTTCCTTAGAGATCTGAGCTCAAACAGTGTTGCCGTTGTAATAAATTTAGGCACGCGCTAAACCCTACCGTCCACAATATGTAATGGAGTTCATGGGAACTTGGGACAAACATGTACCTTTGATGGAATTTGCATATAATAACAGGTTTCATGCTAGTCTTGCTATGGCACCATGTGAAGCGTTATATGGGAGAAAGTGTTGAACCCAATGTGTTGGGATGAAGTAGGAGAAAGGAAGCTAGTAGGTTCAAAGATTGTACAAATGAGTACAAATAAAATACAATTAATTAGAAGGTATTTGATGGAAGCTTATGATAGAAAAAAGAGTTATGTAGGTTTAAAATGGAAAGACATTAAGTATGCAGTTGGAGAAAAGGTCTTTCTAAAAATTTCTCCATTGAAGGGTGTTGTGCGCTTCAAAAAAGTGGGAAGTTAAGTCCTCGATATATTAGGCCATATGAAATTATTGAGAAGATTGGGCCTCTTATTTATAGATTAGCTTTACCACCAGAATTGTCCAAGATCCATAACGTCTTTCATGTCTCAATGCTAAAAAGATATAGAAGTGATCTAACCCATATCCTTCAAAAACAACTTATAGAATTAAGAGATGACTTAAGTTATGAAGAAGAACCAGTAGAGATCATTTTAAGAGAAGAAAAGGTATTGAGGAACTAGGGGATTCCTTTAGTGAAAGTCTTATGGCAGAATCACTCTAAAGAAGAAGCCAAGTGGGAAGAGAAGAGGATATGCATGTTCAGTACCCTTATTTGTTCCCTCATCTAGGTATCTAGAATTTCAAGGATGAAATTTTCTTTTAGGAGGAGAGAGTTATAACATCCATAGACATTTATGCATGTGCATTTGCATTAAAATAATAATAATAAATGAATAAGTATGGATATAGATAATCGATTAGATTTAGATTTTTCTAGAATTAACTTTGTGGCAATATATTATTCGTTTAAAAAGAGAGATAAGATTAAAACAAGATAAGTTAAGAAAAAGAGAAGAAGTAAGAATTAAAAAGAGAAGAAGGATAAGGTGGTGCCTTTTAGCAAAAAGGGATTGTCTTGCTAAAGAGAAAAAAAAGAAAACAAACGTTGGTATTTAGAAGAAGAAGATGGTTTCAATCATCTTCAATTCCCACCATTGAATTTTTATTCCCTCAAGCCTTATCATCTCTAAACCTCAAAACTTCATTCCTCATCACTTCGAGAGTTTGATTCTGATGAATTTATTTCAAAAATGAAGGTTCTCATCAAACACTTGGGTCTTTGTTTTAATTTCATCATTTATTTTGGGTAAGTTATTTCTTTAATCTTAATTTAATTTTTGATTATAGAATTTTAATTGCAAGTTTAGAGATTCGGGTATTTAGTATAGGTTTAATGAAAGTAATTAATTGTGTTTTAAATCTCAAGCTTAAGGTTTAAGTCAATAATTTAATTGGAGAAAATTGAGAAATTAGTATTTTAATATTATAGAAGTAAATTTTCATATTAGTTTTCTAGCTGTATTTAGTGTCTATATAAATACTATTTAAAACATGTTACACACACACACACACACACATATATATATATATATATATATACATATGTATGTATGTATGTATTTACATTTGAATTGGGAATTTATATGAATTTTTAGTTTAAAAATGCTTATCTTGAAATAAAATTTATGAGTATTATTATTATTATTATTATTATTATTATTAATTGTTGTAAAAAAAAAATAGAAGAGAGAATAATGAGTATTTCTGTTGAGCTTTGTGGATAGCTTATACTAAAATTCATTTTGAAGCTCTATTAAACATTTGAGAAATTTTTGGGAGGCATTTATATATATTGAAATCCTGCAGAAAATTTTATAAAATAATTAATCAAAATGCTCTTGCACTAACTCATATCAACATTCATATTCATGGCATATAGATTAAGTGAATTTTAGGTTTGGGCTTGTATTTAATGTAGTATTTGTATGTCCTTATTTAGGTAATGAACCATCTTCTGGTGTAGACTGTTGTGCGGCTCCTCCTAACTAGAATTCTCATTTGTCTATCCAAGTGAGTTGATATCAGTATAACACAATAGTTTTGAACCTATTATGTATGTATATTTTAAGAACGCTTTTATTTAAAATTTTCTTACATGTGGTTTGCAATACATATATTTTCTAGTAAACTTGCGAATATATGATATTAGTTTGATTTTTGAGCTATACACTTGAGAAATGAAATTTGGATAATATTTGGATAAATGATGTACACTCTGTGAAGTTGCCTATGAAATCACACCTTGAATATCAGGTGCTTAAAATATATATTATCACCCTTTTAAGGGTATTGTCTCTGCGCATGCGCATGATGAAGATTTGCACTTTGGGTTGTGAGGTGAGATATTCAACAGCTATAGTTACTAGGGATTTCAAGGTCTCAGCTAAGAGTGTATATGTATAAGTATATGATTGATGATTTGGCTATGAATTTCTTGGTTTAAATTGAAGTCAGGCTTAAAAAATGAGTTGATGAAGTGTGATTGCTCAAAAATCTAGTTTGATGCACTGTTTCTTATTTCAGTGAATTTATTATGTTTCAAGTGATCTGAAATGTTTTGGATTTATTTTGTACGAATTAAATTAATAACTTGTTGTATGTTCCCTTTTGTTATACTTATATTCTCTCACTGAGTAGTCGTACCCATCCTCTTCATTTTATCATTTTCAGACTCTTTGTAGATAAATAAATCCTTACATAATGTAGTTCGTGTGTGCTCTTCATCTGTCAGCTTTGGTGGAGGTTAAGCCAACAAACTCTTGCTATTTTGGATAAATTTTGCCTAGACTAGCCTTAAAGGCTAATATACGGTTTATAAGTAGTTACTCTTTAATTGAACCTTGTATACAGTAAGCTTGTAATAATATCTAATGGTATTTTATTTATAGTATTTTTTTTGTTGTTCATAAGTTTTAGTTCATGGTCGTACTTATCTTTGTGATAGAGGACGAGGTGTGGCAAAATAATAATGAAAATGTCTCTTTATTAATAAAATCAACTTATGACAAAGTCAAAATATGGTCGCACATGATTGACCTAGTGCATATCACTAACATAAAGAAACAAAGATAAAACTAAAATGACTATTAGCATAAAAAATGGATTTATTTGTACTGATGGTATCCAATTTTTTAATCAAATATCATTAAAGTATCCAACTGTTAAAACATTGCACAAAACATTCTAACCTTTCCTTTTATTATCAATGAAGTGCTTGAACCCGATTTCCAGCCAAGTTAACTATGTGGCATGCCACATGACATCTGCTATGTTGTCATGTGTCACACACTACTGATGTGGCATCACATGATGCCACGTGCCACACTTATATGATGTGGTTTCATGTGGCGTTGATGTGGTGCACTTTTGTGATGTGGCATTACATGATGCTGATGCAACATTTGCATGCCTAACACATAATACAATTGGACCTTCATTAAAAGTAAGATACTTTATTGGGATCTTTGCTAAAAGTTAACAAGTTAAACTTTAACTAGTTCATACTCAGCTCATGTATTATACGAATTTCAACATATAATAAATTTGGAATGGTTTTATTGAATTGAAGATTAATTTAAATTATGAAATTTCTGTTTATTTAAAAATCGAGATAAACATTAAAAATACAAATTTTTGATTAAAAACTATAAAGTTCAAAATTTTATCTCCAAAAAACAAAAGCCAATTATATAAGTAAAAATCAACAACAAAACTATAAATTTTCACTTATGGTACTCGACTTTTAGTATTAATTCATTATGGTATCTCACTTTTAGTAAAAGTCTCATTACAATAATGTATTAGGCATACAAATGCTATGTTTGCGTCATGTGGCACCACATCATAGAAGTGTGACAGTGTTGCCACATCATGGATTTTTTTACCAATGTATGATAAAAAGTAAAAAAAAAATCTCATTTTGTGATATTTTTTTAAAAAATTATTATTTTATGATGATTTTAACTGAGCAAGCTTATAAGTCAGATTTTTAGCGGTGCAACTGACGAATTACAAAATTCCACTAGTCAAAATGTTGGAATTGATCATAATTTTTTTTCGTAAGTGGTGGACTTTGTGCCAGAATTTTGTTTTAACAATTTTTATTTTGTTGTAAGTGGCGGACTGCATAATTTTTTTTTTTTAATCTTGAAGATAAGATTGTTTTAACACAAGTATTATGACACATGTGGACCTTAAAAAAATGGAGTTCATCATGTTCTAATTTGATTTTGGATTTTGATTCTTATAGTGGTCTGATTATAATTAATTTAAAAGTCTTAAAGTATTAATTTAATAAATTAATTATGTTCTTGATTAGATAAATAAAGGTCAAACCCTACTGCTTTAGGTTTAAAAAATAATATTTGAAAATTTTAATTGAAAATAACATTTTAATTGAAAATAATGTTATTTATATATTATTAATCATAATACTAATAATCATAAAATAATAATATTATTTTTAATATTATTATAATTAAATTAAAATAATTATAATCATAAAAATATTAAAATTAAAATATTATTTATTTATTTGTAGAAAACTCAAAATCGACTCGATAATAATCGAGTTGGAGTTAGTCGAGTAGAATATCGAGTCAAGTTCAAATTTATTAATATTTAACTTAATAGACCTGTGAGGTTAATAAGTCTACTCTAATTCATACATATTTACTATTTTATGCTTTTATTTTAATATAATGACAAATATCTTAAGTTGTACCCAAAAACTGGGACTGAGAGCAACAATAATGGTAATTGAACCCAATTAAAGAACAATAATTTTTTTCTCAGTGAAACTGAAGGAGCTCTTGTCCTTTCAAATTTTTTTAATCATTGAAGTGGCGGAGTTGGTCTATTTTTTTTAATTAACTCTGCCTACTTGAAATGGCAGAGTTAATCTATCGTCTAGCAATTCAGTTTGACCGGTGGACTAACTTTCTAATTTTATAGTAAAATATATTCTCACCGTAAAATTAGAATTTCTTTTAGAACCACTATAGAATGGGAAAATATTTTACTTTTTATCATAAATCGGTAAAAAGCCCCTACATCATCAATTGTTATACTATGAATCTTTGTCCATATTATAATATGGACCAGGGATCATTATCTGTGTGAGATAAAAAAATGCACGTTTTTTTTTCCATGTCAAACGTTTTTATTTTTGCATAATTTCATTGATCTTTATCCGCATGTGTATTGATAATCAACTGAACTTGCAGGTGAAGATCAATGAGCTTGATGAAGTTCACTGATCTTTACCTGCAAATTCACTGATCATCACCTGTTGGTAGGTTAATTACATCCACGGTACCCAAAATTATCACAAATTCCCATTAAAATACTCGATTTTCATTTTGTCACTTAAAACCTCCTAAGTATTTGTCTGAGTCCCAGAAAAGTGCCTCATCCCACAATCTGGTAGTCGACGACCACATGGCAATTGACATGGCAACCATGCATGAAAAAGTTTTATATCCCCAAAAAGTACTTGCCATGTCATCAACACTAGTACCAGCTCCTCCTCCTCCTCTATATATATATATATATATCCTCATAGAAGCCACTACTCGCTCCTTGCACTTCCACTTCTTCAGTTTTTAAGGAATTTAACCTACTGCCACCACCTCTCTAGAAAGTCCATAAATGAGAGTTGAATAAGGTAACCACATTTGACGAGACTTTCTTGGCAAAAACCCTTATGGTAATTGGCCCCTAATCTTATTGCTTGTACTGTCACCACCTCCATTTCAAGATTTTGTGTCACCTCATCAATGCCCATATTCTCTTCTTGTTTTTCTTCTTTGCAAATGCCTCCATTTCCCTCCATCTCCATATCCACTTCACAGTCAAAGTCATCTTTAGCTACTCAACTTTTTTGATAGCGAAAACATCAGATTCAATTGCTCTTCTGCTATTACCTTTCCTCTAGTAACCATTGCTCTTCAAAGGCTTCAATAACTTAGGAGAGTCTCAAAATTGCCAATGCAGGAGCAATTAAGCCTCCAATTTTGTTAATATCATCATCGAATTTTCAGCTTCAAGAATATGGTGCCATAGTGGTTTCAAATTTATCTCTGTGAAGAAAATAAATCCACAAGGAGTAATGAATGATTCGAGACTTGGAGTAATGAATGATTCGAAAGCAACGACTTTGAAATTAGGAGAGTTGCCATTTGCTAGGATTACCCATTGGAGCTGACTTACACTATGCTTTCAACCCATAATGCAGATGAGTGCCATGTTTTATGATTTATTTTCTTTAAAATTTTTACAGTGTGTTTTTATTTTTTTATTTGTTTAAAATGAAAAAGTGGTCCTTTAAGGGATTGAGGTTTATTGGGTACAGTAATGGCTGCCTATGCTGCTGATAGAAAGCCGAATTTGAAGGTTCAAATGCTTCTATGTGATTCTTTGAGGATGCTCACATGATGTTTGATAAAATACATGAAAGAGGAAAGTGTGCCAGAAGGAAAAGCTTCTTTATAGTAGCTTTTGTAAGCAAACATCAGAATATAAAATGCATAGTTGAGTCTGATTGTCTTAATGCTATAAGGATGTGCTCTTCCTTTGCAGAAGAAATGCCTTGGGAAGTTGATGTAATTGGAGAGAAGATCCAGAGATTAGCTTCTCTTCACCAGAACATAAGTTTTCAATATATTCTAAAAAGTGCTAACCTTATGGTAGACTGGTTAACTAAGCATGAGTCTTTTTTTTTTTTTTGTAATTCTAGTTTAATATTAAACTTGCTTTCTTGGCTCTTGTATTAAAGGACTAGACCTTGTAATTTCTGTTCTTTAATTTATCTTATTTCGGTAAAAAAAAAAGGGAAGCTTCTTTGAGAAAAGTAGTTAATCATTTAACTTTTGTATTTTTTGAAGCTTTGAGTTGCATTTTAAATTTGTAAAAGAGATAGATTAATCATTTAACTTGTGTTTTCATTTCAGGGTGTCAAGCTTCTTTGGGAAGCTTTGGGAAATTTTTGTGTAGTAGGCCACGTCATCTGACAGTTGATGACGTGGTAAGTACTTTTTGGGGGACAAAAAAAATGTTCATGCATGGTTGCCATGTTAGTTGCCACATGGTCGCCAGCCACTGGATTGTGGGAAGAGGCACTTTTGTGGGACTTAGGTGAACACTTGGGAGGTTTTAAGTGACAAAATGAAAATCAGGTATTTTAATGGGAATTTGTGATAATTTTTGGTACCGTGGATGTAATTAACCCATGTAGGTTCATTAGTCTTTACCTATAGGTTTAACCTGCAGGTCCAAAATTAATTATTTACCAATTAATCAATTTCACATGAGTGAAATCGCAGATGAGCACAATAATTAAACCTCTAAGGTTTATTATAGTGTACCAAAATAGTACACTTTTTCAACATTAGCATGATTCTAAAATGGAACAAAAGTTGGGAATATGCCATAAAAATAAAGAGTGTGTTTACTTTCAGAAAATTATTTTTTGTTTTCATTTTCAATTTTCAAAGAAAATGAAAACTTTTCATTTTCATAGAAAATATGTAAAATATGTTTACTTGTTAGAAAATGAGAACTATTTTTCGTTGTTGAAAATAAAATAATGTGTTTACTTGTTTCATTTAAAACTTGTTTTTCATTGTTGAAAATTGAAAATGTGTTTACTTGTTATATACAATTCTACATCTTCAAAAACACTTCTCTATGGGGTACATGTACAATTTTTTTTTATTTAAGCCACCAAATTGCTGTCAAGGAAAATACAATTCTACATCTACATCATTAGGAAGCAATCCCCTCTCACATATTTCATTAAATAGTTGATCTGCATAATCCAATCTATGATCAAATACCTTATCAAGGTAAGGCCACATATCCAATAGAAACTTGTTCAACCAGTCTACCTGCAAAATCAGGCAAATACAATTAATAAACTGATTAATTTTATAGAAGCTCCAATAAGCACATAACAAAACTGACATTCATTACAATAGTTAACATTCAAAAAAAAAAATTACAAGTCAAATCCACAATGCTTACTCGATCAAAATCAGGGCATTTCACCCATAATGGAATTTCAGGCAGAATATTTTCCAAGGCACTCGAGTCTAATTCATGAAGTGGCCTAACCACTGGATCCTGTATCACATAGACCAGACTCAGATTAAAAAAAAAACCGCATACTAACTCATCATTCAAATGACCATAAAGATGAAGGCCACTAATCAAATAGAGGGTAGATTCGTTAAAATCCAAGAATTTAATATCAGTGCTACATCAGCATTTAAACAACGCATAAAAGGGGTAAAATAAGTAATCAAATCAAGTCACCTTTAACGTAAAGTAATCTGTAACCACAGACTACAAAGCAAACATCATTAAAAAATAAGAATAAATGCAAACACCTTTATCAAATGCCAATGCATCAGAAAAGAACAATTCCAAGAATCATCTATAAATAAAATAGAAAAAAAAAACTCAGTGAAACCCAATTTCATACTTATTTATCAGCATCAAACCATCAAAAGATACAAAGATGAAAAAATTCAAGATTATGGGATTTCAAAGAAAGCACAAGAACAGTCAAAGGAAACATTAAAAAATGATTATCAAGAAAACAGAAAGAACACCAGAAGATCACCAACTAAGTACTCCATTGGTCAAACCAAGAACTATAACAATTTAAAGATGAGTAAATTTTACCTTAACATCATCATGCTTGGGCTGAGAATACACAAAAAGAAAGAAACCAAGTAAGAGACCAACAGAAAGTCCAAATCCAAAACCAAGACAACCCAACAAAGTGCTGAAGAAACCCATTTTCAGAGACTTAAGAAAATCAAGAACGTAACATTTATGATTTATATGCGTGAAAAAGAGACAATCTTTCTTTATCAATGGAAGACAAGAAAGAGCTTAAAAGCAAGAAAATGAAAATGGGGGAAGGCGAGAAAATCAAATGTTTTGAACTGGCAAACGTATCCAATCAGAAAGACAAAACAGAGAAGAAACCGCCAAAATAGAAGCCACGTACTTCTTATACACAACTCTTCCTTTCAAAATCAAATTATAATAATATGATTCTAAATTATAACCGAGGAAAATAGAACAATAAATAATATTTTTTTAATTTTACTATTTTTTCTGAATAACCAATTAAATTTTAATTAATTTAATTTAATTTAATTTAAATAAAATTATGGTAAATTTTTTTTTCAATAATTAATATAACACAAATGCTACTTCCTACTAGCTGATTTCCATGTTTGTTGGTTATTTTTAATTATTTTTAATAATAAATAAAAAATAAAAAAATTTTAAAATATTACGTCAAATAAAGGAAATTTTGTATAATTTTTCTTGAATGATGACAGAAAAAATTATTTTTATTGAAATTTAAACTATAACGTCTATTCTTAATATAGATTCACCTTTATTACTAAATTAAATGAATACATAAGTTTGGGAAAATTTTAAAAAATTAGAAATTAAAATCATAAAATAAATTTTAAAATTAGTTAAAAGAAATTAATTATGCTTAAATTGTTTAAAAATGTACCTTGTTAGAATTGTATTCTACACATGGTCGTGTGGGTTGACCTTTGAAAAACATAAAAATAAAATACATTTCTTAAGATCTAGTGTTGTGATTTAAGCTCGCATAAATATAATAATTAAAAATTAAATTTATTAACTATGCTTATGCCCAAGCTCCATTGAGCGGTCAAAAAAATTTTATATAATTTTTTTGGAATGAATATATAACTTTTTCTAATAACTATTAATATTGTTAATATATTTTATTATTTTTTATAAAAAACATCTAAGTTAATTATTGAAATTACACGATAATTTTTTTCTTTGATGATATAAAAAATATTATTTTATTTATATTTGATTTTTCAATTCAAATAATGTAGGAAGTCAATTGAGATTTTCTTAATTGATAAGTAAAGGCATAAAATGGCAAAAAAGGAGGCTTTTATTAAAAATTGGCATTAGGACCATTTTTTTTTCCAACTACAGAGTTGTCTACAATGATTAATCAAAGAGTTGGCAGAAATAAAATTTTATAATTTATTATAAAAATAAATACATAACTAAAAAAAATCTGATTTTTTTTTCTTTATGCATGATTGTTTTCTTCATGTAATAATTTAAAAGAGACACTTATGCAATATAATTATGAATTTTTTTTTTGTAAAAATTTTTGTGTACAAAATAATGCATATTTTATCTAAGAGTGTGAATAGTTTGTAAGCTGTAATTTATTTATTATTACTAAAACAATAAAATTTATTTTTAAACGAACTTAGCACTTCATACATCATTAAAAAATTAAAAAAAAAGTATTTTTTATTTTATTTTTAAAAGTATATTAAATGAATATAGATAGTTGCCCTTTATCAGAATGATAGTTGCCCTGTTGCTATTAAATGGTTGCTATCACATTTATTGCGATTTGAATATAAAATCTCATAATAAAAAATATATCATGTCCATAAAATTAAGAAGAGAACATGCAATTCTCTTAAGTTTTTTTGGAAAATAACTTAAAATAATTTAAATATTTAATAAACTATACAATAAAATATAATTTTTGTCAATTAAATAAAAATTTATTTTATAAATTAATGATGATAAAATTTAAAATTTATAGCTAAAAAATAATTAATTTAATACCGATACAGTCAAAATCAATTGATCTAAGCTGAAGTATCTTGAATTCAGGTTTAATCTATGGTAACACCAATAATTAAATTCTTAGTTGTTCTTAATGTTAAGATCTATATTTGTAGTGTCTCATAATTATAATTAGGATTAAATATTTTATTCTTTTTAATACTAACAATTAATAGTCGTAATTTTTAAAGTATTAATAAGTGATACTATTTAAAAATTAATTCAGTATTTTTAATTATATATATAAACATAAATATGCATGTATATTTGGAAAAAAGAACTTTTAATTAAGCAACTAAACAGTGAATTTAAATAAAACTGAGGAATTTTCTTGCATGTGGTGACAAGAATGGGCAGCAGCAGGCAGCCGCACAACAGAAAATAATAATAAAAAATGAACAAAGAAATAATAATAGATATATCCAGGCAGGTTGTATATGAATAATATGGGACCAGATACATCCGGGAGAAGCAATATTGCTAAAACCAAAGTTAGCTTTTTGGTTGGGAACAAGAAGCTTTCATTGTCAGCTTTTGGTTGGCCAACTCGTTCTTCACCAGTTACATGCATTTGCTTTAACTGGAATGATTGAGATAATTAATAGAATTTTTTTTAATAAATTGTAATTTAATTGTTTTATAAAATTTCAAAATCATTACTTAGTAACTGTTTTCATTCAAAACATTGTAGATTTGATAAATTTTCTTTTGAAGCTTTTTTCAACCCATCAATTGTATTTATTTTTTATTTAAATTTTAAAATTACTAATTACTAATTTTTTTATTTATAACAACTGTAAATTTGATAAATTATATTTTAAATTTTTTTTTTCATGAGCTGATAGTTAATTTATATTTATTTTTATTTAAACTATTATACTCTTATTAAAAATAAATAATAACAAATAATTTTATTTAAATTAAATGAATGTAATTAATTTTTTATAGTTTATAATCAAATAAATATTTTTTAAAATTATAATTAACAATTAAATAATTATAATATTTTTACCTATAATTATTTTAAAAAAATTATATAATAATATTTATATTTTAAAATTTATTTTTGAATGATTTCTATTAATAATGTACAAATCAAAGACAACAAATTATTATTTACTACTATATACTATTTTTAAATAATTTACATAACTAAAAAATATTAGACGAAATATATGAAAGTATATTTATAAATAAATTATACTGTTAATGATAATTTAACATACTAACATCAACTTCTGACAAAATTATACCAAACAGTCCATATTTATCAACTAACAATTATCGGCCATTAAATATTTATTATCATCTATCAACTGTTATAAAACAGCTGAACCAAACAGACTCTTAATAGTTTTTTGGATTTTTTTATTCATGGATATTCATAATTTTGTATTTGTATAATAAGAATAAGTTAAAATTTGAAATTGTTTTATTTTTTCATGATACATAATTATATAACAACTGATTGAACTAAATATTTATGCAAGTTGCTTATATAATACTTTTATTGATACTATTAGGAAATATCTGCTTCAAAATTATTATTATATCATTTAAGAAAATATTAGAGGCAAACATAAAAAAAAAGTATAACATCATGTTTTGAGTTATGGTGTATGCAGTTACGTTAAATTAATTATTGAAATTTTTTTATTATTTTTATAGTTTTATTGTGGTAAAATTGAATTAGTTAGAGTTTAGTGAATTTTAAATATTGGTGATTTAGACTAAAAAATTTGAAACTTATGAATTCCCTTCTACAAGTTAAATATATTTTTTAACTCATTAAAATTGAATAGTCAAACTGTGAATTAAATAGAAAATATTTTTTTACAAAATGTTTAATATAAAAAAAAATTTATCCATATTAATAAAAAAAATTAAATTTCAAATTTCTCCTAATTTTTTCACAAAATATTAATGTGCAAATCAAATTAAGTAAGGAAAAGGTACAACAATACCCATAATGTTTTGTTCTAATTTCACACCGTCACTAATATTTTTTAAGGTATAAATACATCTTTATCGTTTTAAAAATCATATATTTCATATTTTTATTCGATGAGGAGTTTAAATATTTATTTTTTTAAAAAAAAATTGTTTAAATATTATTAATTTTTTTTTAGGGGCAAATTTATTTTTTGTTATAAATATTAGGAGTAAAAATGTATTTTTTTGTAAATATGTCAAAAATAATGGATACTACTAACCATGAGAATAAACATTGTTTGTAAAAGGAACTAAATACATAGTTTTTAAAAACGATAAATGTATATTTGTATCCCGAAAAGTATTAGTAGTAGATGTGAAATTATGATAAAATGTTATGAGTATTTTTATACTATTTCCACAA
>CATIWM010212046.1:0-16535 GCA_949671775.1 Mallotus repandus | reverse complement strand
ATACTAAGTTATGTTATAAATATGTATTTTTTTTATTACAATTAATAGTTTTTAATTACATTTACTTAATGTTCATACTAATAGACATCAAAATTATGTAATTTGTTTAATTCTAATTATTGATATTAATACTAATTTATGTTATAAATATGTAATTTTTATTACAATTACCAATTTTTAATTATATTTACTTAACATTCATACTAATATACATCAAAATTATGTAATTTATTTATTACTAATTTTGGATAATAATGCTAATTTATGTCATAAATATGTAATTTTTATTACAATTACCAATTTTTAAGTATATTTACTTAAAATTATTATTAATGTACTTTACAATTAAATGATACTAAAATTATATAAACAAGTATGTTCGCGAGCTTGTTCATGAACATCTTAAACAAGTATGTTCGCGAGCTTGTTCATGAACATCTTAAACAAGTCTGTTCGCGAGCTTGTTCATGAGCCTGTTCGCGAGCTTGTTCACGAACATTTTAAACGAGCTTGTTCGTGAGTTTATTCATGAGCATCCTAAACGAGCTTGTTCGCGAGCTTATTCACGAACATTCTAAATGAGCCTATTCGCGAGCTTGTTCACGAGCCTATTCGCGAGCTTGTTTACGAGCCTATTTGCGAGCCTTAACGAGTCGAGCTTTGGGGTGTTTGAGCTCTGTTCGTTTATCTTTCGAGCCTCAAAATTTTGTTCGAGCTCTGTTCATTTAGCTTAACAAACAAGCTCGAACAAGCTTTTAACTAGCCGAACTCCGAGCTGCTCGCGAGCAGCTCTGTTCGTTTACACCCCTATTCACAACTGCAGCATCTAGCTTTATTATCATTCTCATGTGACGGACAATATTTCTGGGACCAAAATGGATGGCATCCGTACTCGATCAAACCAGCGTCATTTGTTGGAATCTGAAAAGATGTGAAGTGTCTGTTAACATGGACCATCCAATTTGCAGGATGTAAGCACTGGTAAACTTTTTGGTTTCTTACATGTTGGTGGCAGACTTCACATTTGGGATGAGTCAACTCTTTGAAACAAGACTTGTGATATGGATCTCTGCCTGACAAAGAAAACTTGGATCAACAGAAAATGAAAATTGAGTTAAGAGCTAGATCGAACAAAAAGTTTAGAAATTTTTACTTGATGGAGCGACCAACATGTTGAAATAGATTCAGAATTAAGAGATACTGCGAGCCCAAGAACAAGAAGAAAAGTAGTTCCTCATTCTCTGTAATTGGATGACCACAAGAGGTGCAACGAAAGCAATCTGGATGAAACAATTTTCCCATGCATCCCAAATAATTTCCATATCCAATGTCAACATGGCAGCCACCGCATATTCTGCAAGTTGCAGGCATAACATTCATTACCAAAAGAAATTCAGGATTACCATCATTGACTCAAGTGGCAAGAGGGTTTGGATTCCTTAAGAAAGACCTCAAGTTCGAGTCCTATGTATGGACAAACAGATGCAAGGACAGCTTTGTCCCTTAAGAGTTCCTCCGAGTTTGAACTCCACCCATGTGACTATGAGATACTGATATTGAAATAATTGAAATTCTTACCTATAACCCCTATGATAATACTGCGGAGGGGCATAAGGAAGGTTATATCCAGATGGATTAAGGCTATCCTGAAGTGCCCTGGCGAGCTCTTCATCATCATTTGTTCTCCATCGATATCCTAGGAGAGGTTCGATGTTCAATACAAACCTAAAGACAACACTGTAATGCGAGAGCTCAAGATTTATAATGCTGGCAATGTTTAAATACCTAGGTCTTTTCCAATCATCACCTAGAGATAGCGCCACAGCACGATCTGATTCTTCCTTCTCCTTACCAGCTCTAGAATGCTTATCCAGCCAACAATACATCTTGTGTTCTTATTCATTTACATTTTGGAATCTTTTGAGCACTCAACGATAAGACCCTTTATTTTCACTATGTTGAGCTTTATGCATGGCCTAGTGGTCCAACTACCCACCAATTAGATATGGGACACGAACTAACCATGAATCCTTAAACTGATATTAACACAAGCAATTGTTTTTAGTGTTTAAGCAAAATACTCAAAACATTCTGATCCAAAAAAGACTCTGCAAACAGAAATGAAATGTACCATAACAGTGCCTTGAGTAGCAATTAACACTAAGACACAGCAGCCCGCATTTACCATGGCCTAATTTTTTAATGATGTTATATGAATTTTGTCTTTAAATACTTAGGGATGTAGCTGTGCAATTTTTTTCGTCTGAAAGAGGCGTTTTAGATAAGGCTATACGATAATTTTTTTTTTTGAAATTCTGTTTTTATCCATATACAGGAATTCTATCAAAGGAGAGGATGGTATTTTTGTTATATAGCAAAATCATGACAGCACTGTTTCTATTATGACCTGCAATATTAATCATTTTCTTTTAGACAAATATAAATTCTCATTTTTGTTATACATAACAGAATCCGAGTCATATATCATATTGCTAACACAGAAATCAAGTTAAGAGCCAGTTTTTTTTTAAAATAAAAAAAAAAGAAAAAGAGTATAATCTTTTATTAAGCAATAATCAATAAAAAAAAATGCCATAAACCATGTGGGGATGACAACCATATCTAACTTTTCATATGGTTAATCTAAAGTGCATAAATTCTAAAGAAAGCAAATACTTTATATAAGCCAAGTGGCTTGCACATGAATTAAAACCTTGGTATGGCATAAATAAATTAATAAATAATAAGCATCATTCTTAAGAATCAGTAATACAATAACCTATTATATATGGGGAAAAAAAAAAGCATTATCTTCATAATGCAACAGTAACATGCCCTTTTAAAAGAAAAATAAGAGATTGCAATTAAAAATACATAGAGGTGAAAAAGGCTAAAAAGGGTTAGTAGAAAAAAATAATAATAATTCAATAAGATTAGAGCATAAATATCTGTAACCATTTTAAAGAAGCAACTGTTTAGACATAGATTTGCCATTGAATTGCACATGTTGGAGAAGAATCTAAAAACTAATTAACTTTAAAACCTCTTTAAACTATTTAGAGTTCATACATGTGAGTATATGGTTGCTTGATGATCGATGACAAACAATTATAGTAATAAATTATACTCAGAATTTGAAAAAAAGAAAAGAAAAGAAAAGAAAAGTGATGACATAAGTTACCAAAGATCTAGCTGGAGCTCTCCAGCTGACCATATTTTCCTCCCCAAGAAGCTGTGGATGACGGCTGCCGCCACCTGTGCCGCCGGCACGACTAGGCCCAGTTATTAAAAGCTTACTGAGCCATTTGATAAACCGAGATTTCCTCTCTGCGTATGAAGAAACAAAATCCCCTGCTTAACACTAAAAGTTTCAATACAAACCCCCAACAAAAACCACAAACACCAGTAGTAGCAATCATCAGTAAACAACCAAATAATCAGCTAAAAACAAAGAATTAACAAAACTGCAAACTTTCAACTTATCAAAAACATATGTTCTAAAAAAAAATTAATTGTACTAAATGAAAAACCTTTGTGTTTACACATATTATTAGTACAAATCCTTGAAGAATCATTTCATCCTCATAAACACAAAACAAAGAAAACCCAGAACTCAAATTTAGAATTAGAGGTCAAGGAACATATATTATTATAATAATAATTATTATTATATATATACAAGAAGAAAATGATCGTACCATAAATACAAGCATTAGAGATATGGTTGACACCTGAAGAAGAAGAAGATGGAGGAGCCATAACAAGATTCTATTTGGAGGTACAGGATTGGCCAGAATATGACAAGGAAACAAAAAGAAAATTCAAACGCAAGAAAATGAAACGACAGAAAGGGAAGAAAGAAAGGATTTATAAAGAGAATTGAAGAAAAGTGATGATCAAGAGAAGAAGAAGAAGAAGAAGAAGAGGAGAAGGGAAGAGGGAACAACGCAATAGGAACATGGTTTGATTAAAAAGTAGGAATTAAAATGGAGAATGAAACAAAAGAAACAGTAACAAATTAAAGAATCTGTAAGAGAGAAAAGAAAAAGAAAAGGAACGCTTTTTACATATATATAGCAAGATTGATCGTTAAAGAAAAAAAGGTGAAATGCTGGAGAATCTTTCTGCTGAGGCGGAGGAGAATATTTGGAAGTGACGGTTGATGGTGCAGAATCATTTAGGTTTAACGATCAATCTTTTCTTGGGTTTAATTTAATTTTCTTTTGAGCACGAATGTGTTGGATTAGAGCAGAAGAAGAATTTTTTTCCTTGCTTTTTTCTTTAATGATTTTCTTGATTTCTCTGTGTTACTGTGTTAGCTTTTTATCTTCTTTTTCTCTGTTAGCTTAGCTTTTGAACTGGAATTTTCGCCGGGAAGAAAATTGATTGACTTGTACATATATATAGAGAGAGAAGAGAGAGTGGTGCAAGTGAACGTAAGACATTCTTTTAATTTGCTAAAAATGCTATTGTAAAGTATTTTTCATTTTACGTTTGGTGGGGCTTTTGATTTGTAAGTCAATCATTACAAAGTATATCTTGTTTGTCTTAATGTTTTCTTTTTATTTTTTATTTTGTTGGTTTTTAGTTTAGCCTGGGTTGAATAAAGAAAAAGAAAGAACTAAAAGGGAAAATCCAAATAATGATGTTTTTGAGGACAAAACATGTAAAAGCTTTTTGAAAATGAAAGGAGAAATGAAAAATGTATAAGATAATATTTTGTGTCACGGATTGCAATACATCACATCCTATAAAACTTATTTTTTTTTCATCTCTTTTATTTTTATAGAAAATAAAAAAAAAACTTTAAAAAATACAAATATAATTTTCAAGATGAGCTCAAAGAATTTTGTGAAATTAAAGAGATTAAATACAATTCATATTAATTGAACTATTGTTCTTAACTTGATAAAAGTAAAATGAAAATAAATTTTAACGAATAAATTATATAATAATTATTACAATAAAGAAGTTAGTGTACTATCCTACAATCAAAATATTATTTTTTTTATAAAAAATTTATCAAAATTGGTTCATTGTGGACTAAAAAATACAAAGTAATAAAATTCACATTCACATGTTTTTTCCTTTTATAATGGACCTAATTTTTTGCAAGAATTTTTTTTTTTTATGTCATATGATGTTAACTTATCATCATAGCATAACTTTTCTTTTGACAATGATTTGAGCATAAAATAATGGCAACTTAAAGGATTTTTCATTAAGTTTTGCATTTTACAAGCTCATGATTAAACGTATGTGGGAATGTAGCATTTTGTTGGCTGAATATGAGAAGGAAAAGATTGAGCTAGTGGAGGTCCCTAATTATATAATCAAAAATGACCCACAACTCCAATTTCAGCTTCTAGATTGAGCAATTTAGAAAGATTTTCTTTTTGTTATAAAACTCCTTTTTCTGTACTTTCTTTATGCATTGCATGGAGATTTAGATAAAGGAAAAAAGAAAAAAAATCAATTCAATTCAATAACCCACAACAAAGTAAAGCAAATGCTTAGGAATGTAAACCTTCATTTTGGTTTTTGCGTCATAAATATACCAAAACATGCAAATTTACAGAGCAGTTAATATTTATTAAATTCTAATTAATTCAATTTAATTTAAATAAAACTATAAAAGCAGTGAATATCTGTCAATAACTATTTAACTTAACTAGATATATCATTATTTAAATTCAAAACGCCGCTTAAATGAAAATAGTTCTATCGATTGATTTTAACAATTACAAAGTTTAAATAGTTGGATGATACTACAAGTAATATTTTGCCACATTTTTTTTACATATAAATAATTAAATTTCAAGTCAAAAATTTTCAAATTAATTAATTCTGACATCTTCATTTGCAATTTTTCATTTTTGGGTCAGAGGGTATAAAATCTTGAAAGCAAGATTTAGAACATATACATCAAGCAGACAATGATCAGTAACCTTATTCTCAAGGAAAAAAAAAAAAACAATTAGCACAGAGAATTTCGGCTGCAGCGCACAGTAGGCATCAAAACAGCATATGTCACATTAAGCTTCAGGAGCAAGGTCTTAACAAAAATCATAGCTTTTAGCCATTTGAAACATTGTCATTTACACTTTCTTGTAGAATTGAATTTATATGCTTACCTTTTTATTGGCAAGAATTTGGTATTAAAGGTACTTGTCATGTTGATGCCAAACTTCTATTAGCTTGCAATATCATATAAATAATAAAGAGTATCATGCTTCAACGTAAAAAGAATTTTCATTGAATTTTCCTGATTTGACATTTGCCTTCCTGTAATGGCCTACAACACATCATGAGTTACATTCAATAGATAGCAGAGAGATAATGGGAGTCTTGTTCTCCCAAGGTGATAGAACTGCTCAAGTAATTGCATGCATTAGAGACACTTTCTATTTCCAATACATACACTCATTACCTCCAAAATGCCTCTTCACTTACCTACTAGTTCTCCTACTCCTCGGTTATCCCTTAGAAATGTACTACTTAAACACTCCTCCTAAGCCTCTCATACCACTTTTGTAATAAAAAAACAGCAACACCCCTGTGTAAACTGCTCTCCATTTCTTTCACGACTATGGCTAGCGGATCAAACTCAAAAGGCAATGAAGTCATCACTAAC
Source organism: Mallotus repandus (assembly GCA_949671775.1). Taxonomy (NCBI): domain Eukaryota; kingdom Viridiplantae; phylum Streptophyta; class Magnoliopsida; order Malpighiales; family Euphorbiaceae; genus Mallotus; species Mallotus repandus. Next base: position 9,901 of record CATIWM010212046.1, on the reverse strand, counting down.
ATCACTTTGAAGGCTAATGCTCTCACTCTGGAGGACTCTCCACAAATAGATGTCCAACGAACTAAACCAATCTTAGCTGGAAGGATATTGGGAGATCGCAGATACAATGCAAAAAACATTCACTCTATTCTCTCTCAGGTATGGGCATTTGCTACTTCATTGGGTGTCAAGGATATGGACATTCCAAATACCTTTTATATTTGGGTTTGATTCTAAAAATGACAAGATCAGAATCTTGGAAGGTACTCCATGGTCAGATTATAGAAACCTTTTTATAGTTAAGGACTGGACTCACAACAAAACCATAGAGGAAATTGATTTCTTTACGGAAAATATATGGGTCCAAATCTATGGTCTTCCGATGAATCAAATCACTCCAATAAATGTTAGGAATATTGTTGTTTCTATCTTTGAAGGGCTTGCTAATTCTGATGATCCTATGTTGAATGATGAAGAATGGGATCCAAATCTCAGGATCAAAATCAAACTAAACCTTATAACCGTAGGCCAAGAAAGGAAGAATGGATAGCCTTTATGTATGAAAGACTACCAAGTTTCTGTTCTTGGTGTGGAATGCTAGATCATCAAACAAATTGTTGTAGAATCATAAAAACCCAGGAGGCTTAGGATCATAAAGCTATTACTGACCATATTTATGGTCCTTTAATCCGAGGATTGCCTTGATGAAACTCAGTAGGGAATGCAGAAGGGCCATGGATAAGAATCACAAATGCAGCTCATCAGAATCCTATTCCAGCTATTACTGGATCTCAATACCAGCAAACTCCAGCTCAAAACCAATTGATGAATAATACAAGTCCTACTACAACTGGAAAATCTGCTCCTTCGCCATCCCTGGTGAACATTGTCTCCATGTTGTCCACCCTAAGCATAGGATAGAGCAGCAACACGACTCAAGGAATGACTACTTCAGCTCCTCCAACTCCAGCTCTGTCAGGAATTGTTATCCCAACCACTCCAGTTACGAAAGCCTTTCTCTCTCTGCTCCAACTGCTCCAATTAGCTTCCAAGCTAATACCTCAACCACTTCGAGTGGCCAAGCCATACTGTCTGATACAAGCTTTCTGGTGTTAGACAAAAGAGAGGAAAAGTTTACCAAACATCCAACTGCTAGCAAGGATAAAGCTAGCCTCTACGAAGTGGCAGTAACTCTTAAAGTCACTAAGCTATCTCAAGAAGAAGAAAACCCCAACAAGAAAAGGGCTCGACAGGACCCGTTGCCAATCTCTTCTGCTCTCTTTGCTTAAGCTCTGTTTGGTACAGACAAGCCAAATACCTAAACCAAGAAAATTCCCACGAGAAGAGTTAAACCAAAGCTCATAGCTAGACCAGGAGACAGACCTTGCCCAACTCTTTGGAAAAAAAAACTAGCCAACAAAACAGACAATTGTTTGTGCTACTGATGAGCACTTGCCATCAGTCCTACATAGCTGGATTAGTTTCTATATGCTTTTTATTTTTTGTAGTCACTAACTGATCTTTATTTTAAATTCTTGTGCTTAGATAGTTAGTGATTGTCATTCAATGTCCTCATACTTGGCATTGTTGTAAGAGAACCGTTAATGACACCCATAATTTTTTTCATGGTGCCAGGATCATGATTTTTTTGTGTTTTATGTGCCTTTGGGCTTAATGATCTTTTATTCTAAGAAAAAAAAAAAAACACATCATGGGTTAATGCATCTTCATAAATTTTTATTCTGCATTGCTAAGTAATAATTTAACTATAGAGCATTTTTCAGTCTAATTCAGAATTTATTGTACAAATAATTACAAATCTTGTATTTGGTAAGTTAATTAATTGGAGGGGAAAAATATGAAAATTAATTGAGTTTAAGTTTTAAATATGTAACCTCATAATTTTAGACAATATTATTGAAATAAAATTTATTAAGAAAAAATAGCATCAATTGGTGAAAACTGTTCTCACTTAAGTGATGACGTCTTGAATTTAAATTATATTAAATTAGTCGTTAGAAAAATTTTACCGCTTTTATTATTCTATTCGGATCAAAACTGAATCAATTAAAGTTTGTAAACTACCGAATTCAGACAAAAATAATATGGATTTTTCTCTTTTCCAATTTTTTTCTTTCATAATTTTTTAAGCAACTAAATACTCTTGACTTTGAGCTCGTGGATTAAAAGCTGAAAAGAATAATCCAGATAGCTAGTCTATTAATTTAATAACAATAACAAGGAATACTTGACCAATTATCAAGAAAACTAAAGAAAAAAACTAAATAACTAACTATATATATCGGTGAAAAATTCGAACATTTTAAAATAGATTTTTAAATTTAAATTTTATATATAAATAAATATATATTAAAACCTTATAAGATCTACTCAGTTTAAATTTAGGAATCGGATCCTATGCGGTTACTACTGCTGGAGGCATTACATACCAAAAAAAAAAAAAGAAAAAATGTGGAAAAAACTTAAATAAATAAAAAGATAACAAATATTTAATTTACAGTCACTAAAAAATGGTAAAACTCCATTTCATAAATTCAACAAAAGAAAAATATTATTCATTTATCGTCTTAGATTTACAAGCTATCTTCTGATCAACTATCTATTCTTCTTTTTCTTCTTCCACCAAAAGAGCTAAGTCTCCTTTGAAGTTATTGTAAATTAGCCATATCACTTATCTAATTTGTATATTTTCTCATAATTGTGAAAACTGTTTTCTTCTTGTTTCTCATCAATCATGTGTTTGAGATGTTATGATTGGTGTTCAATTCAGAAAAATCCATGATATCATGGTTTTTAATTTGAACAACCAATGGACAATGAAAATTGGCCCACAGAATACAGGCTCTTGCCTTAATATATAATTCCAATTGCTCGCTAAGTTGTTAAGGCAGTGTTTGATAAAACTGAAAATTTTAGTGTTTAGTTATGAATTGAGAATATAATAAAATATTGAATATGAGTTATTGTTGGTTGCCATAATTAAAAATTACAAAAATTAATTTTTCTTCCATGTTGACTTACTACTGAAATAAAATTTAAATTAAATATCTTAAACTGCATATATTGACTAATGAATATTATTGCAAAAAATTATTAAAATTCAGCGGTTTAGTACGTTCAAAAGACATATTCTTTCATACTTCAAAAGATTAATCCTCCCTTTTAAATTTACAATATCAAAAATTAAATCTTAATATTCTTCAAAATGAGTTATTTATTAACTACTCTCTCACTAATTTTAAATAATTAATTTTTTAAATACTGAATATAAATTCAAAATTAGTAAAAGATTTACCCAAAAAAAATAATGTAATATATATTTTTTTATAAATACTTAACCGTCCTATTTTATAAGAGAAAAACTGATATTTATTAATGTCTTAAAAGAAGTTATATATTAAATTACTCAAACTCGATTGTTTTTATAGGCACACAAGGTTGCGAAAGTTTTTAAAAAAAAAATAGAAGGGAGGGGCAAAATATTTCTTGGCAAGAAGTATCTTGAGGGCAAATCAATGTCCAATTTAGGTCCAAATATCACCAACAAAATCCAGAAACCCATGTCAATAAGACCAAATTCAGCAATTAACACGAATAATCTCTGTACCTATAAAATCACAAATCCTCTCTAACGTTACTTGGTTTATAAAAAAAAAAACAGTCAAATCGACTCCTCTACCAACCAGAAAGTGCCAACAATTCAAGTCCAAATGAAGTTTCTTAGCTCTTTCCTTTGAAGTTTCAATCTTTCAAGTCATGTTTTTCTCCAAACAAAACATGGACAATGCCAAGTGTTGCCGGTGCCACCAAAAATTTAGGTCCATTTAGGTCATATGCATCAAACAATAGCAACTTCACTTCTGCCAGCAAGTGGCATTTGTTCAATAACAAAACAGATTCACATGATATGATCATCTTCAGCTAGTGAAACATCTCCATCACAGTGTTACAACTTTTCTTTTTCTTTTCTTTTTTTTTTTGAAAAGAACAGTGTTACAACTTTTCAATTTTGAAAGACCTAACATTTTGAATGGTCATTTATACTCTTCCTTAGGGCTATATTTCAGGTAGTCTTTGTTTGGTATAAAGTACAAGCAAGCTCTCTTGCTTGCACCATTTAAATAGAAAATCCATAATGCAATTTTAAAATAATCATCCAATGAAGATTGCCATTGCCATTGCCATTGAGCTACTTTTATGCTTATTAGTTAATTGTCATGTTTTGAATTATTTTATTATTTTCTCTTTTTAATGACAATTATTTTATTCTATATATATACATAACCATACAAAATTAAAATTAGGTATGAAAATAAATTTTTTTAATTATACAAAATACACATATGCAGAGTCCAAAATAAGATATATAAGTCCGAAATAAGATATATATACTCCATAAAATTAAATAATTTTATAAAGATAAATTAACCCATATAATTCAAATATACACTTTATACGTAATATATAATCTCGAAGAACCTAAAATTTTTTATTTATAAGTATGATTTTGTATTATATATCTTTATGAAATTGATAATAAAATATACATAACAAACGAAATTGATTAAGACTCGAGATAAATTAAAATAAATTAATAAGCTTAGACAACAAAATTATTTTAAATTGAATTCAAATTGAAATCAATAAATTGTATCATTTTGTTAGCCCTAATTAGTTGGAATTTTTGTTCATTACAATTTAATTGTAAAAAATTTTAATTGGATTTATGCTTTGACCCAAAGAGTCAAAATTCTACTTGACCCCACTTTCCACTATCCTCTCCTTTCATGTCTCCCCGCTCTCAGAAAATTCACCAAGAAAAATTAAACACCTTTATACGACACCGTTTCAAGCCATCTTCTCTTCTTTTCACAAGATGTTGTTTGTTATAGACACATCGACTCCGCCGCATAGAATTTGCAGCTGTTTTTATTATTATTATATTATTATTGTTATTTTTATTCCAATTTCCCTTCTCTTTCCCACTCTTTTTTTCCGAGAAAATACCTTTTTTTTTCAGCCCAACCAAACAGCAAAATTTTCCAGAGCCAAGCAATTTTTTTTTTTTAAAGAAAGACACAAACCCCAGTTCTATATTCTTTCAAGAACCCTTCTGATTTCTAGGGTTTTGCTTATTTTGATCAGATGGCAACACCAGGGCAGGCTTCTATCGACCCTGCCGTACTAAATGATATAATTAAACGGCTAACGGAGGTCAGAACATCAAAGCCAGGCAAGCAAGTGCAGCTATCGGAGGCAGAGATCAAGCAGCTATGTGTTGTTTCTAGAGATATCTTCATGGAACAGCCTAATTTGTTAGAACTTGAAGCACCCATCAAGATTTGCGGTATGAAAACCCCAACTTTATCACTCGTATTCAGTTCTTTTGTGGGTCTGGGTTTTTAGGGTTTTGTGGGACTTGGATATTGTTAATGGGTTTTCTTGTTTGAGTTGAATTATTGAAGAAAATGTTGGTGGTTGATGTCAAGATGAATCTTTTATTTTTTCTGCACTTGTTCTATTTGCTGTGAAGTTATTACATGGTACATTTCTGTAGAATGTAACTTATGTTTGAAATTTAGGCTTTGAACTGTAATGGGTTCAGCTGGGTATTTATTGGGTTGTTTTTATATTGTACTAAAATTTGATTGATTGGTATGATTTACTGTTTCATTTCTAACCAACTAGGAGAAGGAAATAGTGAACCTGAAGTTTATACAAATCCAACAATCCTGTGTCGCATGTTGTCTCGGGGATTAGTGACTTTGGAGTTGTTATATTATATTGTATGACGTGAAACTGAGTACCCTATGAAAATGTAATATGGTTCCCGCTTTAAATTTGGGTCTGCTGCTTAAGACATTATATATTTGGAATTCAGAGTGATAGTTCTCTAAATTTAGATTCTCACTGACCTTTTAAATATGTTTGTTTATATTTCAGGTGACGTTCATGGGCAATACAGTGATTTATTAAGGCTTTTTGAGTATGGAGGTTTTCCTCCTGAAGCGAATTATTTGTTTTTAGGGGATTATGTTGATCGTGGCAAGCAGAGTTTGGAAACTATTTGCCTTTTGCTAGCATATAAGATTAAATACAAAGAGAACTTTTTTCTTTTGAGAGGAAACCATGAATGTGCTTCAATAAATCGGATATATGGGTTTTATGATGAATGCAAGCGGCGGTTCAATGTGAGACTTTGGAAATCCTTTACTGACTGTTTCAACTGCCTCCCTGTTGCAGCTCTAATAGATGACAAAATATTGTGCATGCATGGCGGTCTTTCCCCTGATTTGACTAATTTGGATCAAATTAGAAATTTACCTCGCCCAGGTCCGGTGCCAGACACTGGTTTACTATGTGATTTGCTGTGGTCAGATCCTGGTAGAGATGTTAAGGGGTGGGGAATGAATGACAGAGGAGTTTCATATACTTTTGGTCCTGATAAAGTGTCAGAGTTCTTGGCAAAGCATGATTTAGATCTTGTTTGCCGTGCACATCAGGTTCTTTACTTTAGATCAGTCCCATTTTCATCTTCTTCTTTTTTTCTTTTTTTGTGTCAGTCTTCTTTGCTGGACACTGATTTATATGCATATGTATATGTGTATGTATTGTTTTCACTAGGTTGTGGAGGATGGGTATGAATTCTTTGCTGAGAGACAACTTGTCACTATATTTTCAGCTCCCAACTATTGTGGTGAATTTGATAATGCTGGTGCCATGATGAGTGTAGACAAGGATCTGATGTGCTCCTTTCAGATTCTAAAACCTGCTGAGAAAAAAGCTAAATATATGGTGCCGAACAAAATATGATGGCTGTAGCATGCATGATCCCTATTCTTTACTCAGGTCCGCATGTCAGCTAAATAAATTGCTTTTTGTTGAATTGATGATGCTTATAAAGCATGAACCTCGTAGGATCTGTGTATGCTTTTCTGATTGTTTCTTGCTTTGTAGTAAACCATGCTTCTCAAAACTGTTTTTATTTTCTACAATTTATTTATCATTGAGTTGAATCTAGATCTATGAATGTGTGTATGCTTAGTTGATATCTAAGGATTTGCATTTCGTTATTTTTGGATATAAGCTTAAATTTATACCATTTTTTGCAATGGCATTCTGGATTATGTCACTGTCATGAGAAACATTTGACTTCTTAAAACCAGTACAAGTTTAATTAGATGATAAATTAAATAACTGTATTTCTCCTTGTGTAAAATGTATCATCAAAGTTGATGCATCTTCCAGGCAAGAAGATTCCTTGAAATCCTTTGTGCACAAATGATCCATTAGAGAGGGGTTCCAAGAGAAATTTCAGTATTTATAAGACTGAAATGTCATACCTATATAGAGATAACAAAAATAAGGTTTGTATGACCCAGGAGTAGAATTTCAGCCTATAATCTTTCAATAGTTTATTTGCTTTTGACCCGGGCCTGTGGCAAAGAGAACATGCTTATGGTGGAATTTAGGAGTTAGTACGGTGATGCCTGATGTATTCCCATGCAATGGTTATGGCAATACTTTCCATATTTGCATCCAAATGTTTTAGTTGAATCCATTTCGCTGCTTAGTTTGGATTAATTGACACTGCCTTTTGTCCAAGTGCATGAATTTCATAAGCCAGTTCTTGGTTGTTTACCTACAAAGCTTTGAAGAGATTTTTTTTTTTCAATAATTTTTTGTTTTGGTTTCCTTTTGCCCATTTTGGTTGGTTTAGAATTCCTGATATATTAAAGTATGATTGTTAGTGAGATTAAGTAGTGGAAATAAATTCAACTATTAGTCACATCACAATTGTAGCTCAAGTCTATTTTTTCTCTCAAGGTTTGTGCTTACAAGATGTGGCTTCCAACTGGAAGATGATTTGGACTTCTACTTATATACATTATGTAAAAGGATGTTTGAACTTAAACTATGAAATCGAGAACTAAAAATTTAGCATCAGGTAATATTATTGAACCATGGAGGAACTTTTTTCAAAAAAAAAAAAAAAAAAAAAAACCTTATCATCCTTACCAACTTAGAAATTGTTAAGTTAATCCACAGGAGCATACTATCCCATCAAGGGTGCATGGAATTGAAAGAAAGCAAAAGACGGCTGCAAAGCCTATGATTGCTACCAATTTTACGATTGTTTATATTTCTGATTTAATGTCCCATGAAATTCATTTGTCATCTCTCATCACTTTGATGGCTAGCAAAATACCATTATTTGCTTCAAACTTCTTGCATATTGTCCATCGTCTTTTTTTCCTTACAGTCATAATTTTCCAGTTTTACAGGGAAACTGGCTGAACATGAAGATTGCTCGCTAGGAGTCTTCCTAACTTAGATGTGAGGGTGCTTGATTATGCTCAACGCACTTGTTGGAGTGAAATTTTAGTTCTGGAGAATGATGCTTTTGTGGTGTACCAAATGCCAGAATTTAGAATTTTTTTTTTTTTTGCTCATTTTATTCTCTTTTTACTTTGTTTTGCTTATGGTAGTTCTTATGCTGTGGCCGTTATGTACATAATTTCAACATGGTAATTCAAATGTGTTTTCGGGCTTTGGACACCTCAAAGGTGGCCACATTCATCACCCAAAATAGCTTCTCATCTTCTTCTTATAGATTGTGGTGCTTGTATTATCGCTTAGGCATATTCTCATTTTAAAAGATGTTTATTTTTATTTTGAGTTATGGCTATGATGCTATGTTAATCTTATGCATTGCCACATTTAGAGATTTCTCAACATGAGATAGTCCTTCCCTCTAATCTAACCTTGCGTTGTTCGTTTGCAAGGCCAGGCCTGCTGGCACAATAAGAGAATGAGTTAGCATTTTTGACACTGATTTGTTGAGAGTCAGCGTGGAGTATGATTTCAGCTACTTTACTAATCTTCCAGCTTTTCGAAAGTGAACAGCACTTAATTGCCATGATTCATGGACGTTAGGGGTTATTTGCAATGATGGTATCCAATTTTTTAACTAAATACCACCAAAGTATCCTATCATTAAAATATAACACAAAATTCTCTAACTTTTTATTTTATTACTAATAAAGTGCTTAAATTTGATTTCTGGTTAAAAATGACCATGTGGCATGCCACATAACTTCTAACATGGTGACATGTGTCACACTTTGCTGATGTAGCATTTTCAAGTCTAACACGTTAGTATAATGAAACCATCACTAAAAGTGACACTTTGCTGATGTAGCATTTTCAAGTCTAACACGTTAGTATAATGGAACCATCACTAAAAGTGAGATACCGTAGTGGAATCAAGGCTAAATGTTGGGTACCATAAATAAAAATTTCTGATTTTTTAGTTGTTTTTTGTTTGTTTAATTGGTTTTTGTTTTACGATGATAAAATTTTAAACTTTATATTTTTTTAAGTGAAAATTTGTGTTCTTAATGTGTATTTCGATTTTTAAATAAAATAAAATGTTCATAATTTAAATTAATATTTAGTTCAATAAATATCATTTAAAATTTATTATATATTGTTAACTCGTAAACCGGCTCGAATAGTATTATAATGCATTGTTTTTTTGATATGAAATATATAGTATATATTTTTTAGCATATAATAAATATAAAATATAAATTTTTATTTTTATTATAAAATATTCAATTAAAATTAAAATTTAATTTTTAAATAAAATGAAATGTTCATAATTTAAATTAATATTAAGTACCATAAAATTATTTAAAATTTATTATATATTGTTAACTCGTAAATCTGCTCAAATAGTAGTTGAAGACACTACTTTTTTTGATATGAAATATATGCATTTATATTTAATATATTTTATAATAAAAATAAAAATTTATATTTATTATATTAATTGAATATTTATAATAAAAATAAAAATTTATATTTATTATAAGCTAAAAAATATATACTATATATA
>CATIWM010212031.1:0-12652 GCA_949671775.1 Mallotus repandus | reverse complement strand
ACTTAGGCTCATTTTTTTAGAATTAAAATAAATAGATTTAGGCTCACTAATTATCAAAATATAGGCCCATTTTTAGTCTCATTTCACTTGTAAATAAAATATGTAGATTTAGTTAACTTAAATTAAAATTAAATATAGTTTAGATTTAGGAACATTACGCTTTGAATGCATTTTTATATGCTTTTTCATGGGTTGGTTGCCTTAGGGTTAGATGTATGTTTAATTAGGGCTTAATGAAATTGCATGTAATTAGGGAATAAGATAGTAATTCGTGAAATAATTCTAAATGAACACAGGACTAAAAGAAGTTGGTATTTCGTATCCAGAACTCCTGTTTGTGGTGCTAGCTTGTATTAAAGAATCGAGTTACCACCACTTTCGATTTGTCCCAGTTATTACCCTGGGTGGTGACTCCTCATCTCCACACCATGTCTTTGTGATAGTGGTTAGTGTGTTCCCTTGAGCCCTGAGCTCAAACAGTGTCGCGGTTGTAATAAACTTGGGCACGTGCTAAACCCCGCCGTCTACACCAATCTCTTTAGCTGCAATTTTGCCGCCAAAACCGCGACGTCCTCTAACACTCAAACAAGTGTGACAATTTTCAAAATAAAGCATATCAACAGGTGTAATATTCACACTTCCCTATTTAAAGCACATGCTTTCCAAAGCACTCGGGCCTCATTTCATAACACCGAGATTGACCTCATGGTCATAGGCACTCAGACCTCGCTTCTATAGCACTGAGCATCTAAGCGTCGAGCACTAAAAACTCCAGTAATAGTTGGTCCCATTAGATCATTTCTGTAATAGTTAATCCCTTGGGTCATTTCTTAACACCGAGCATCTATCAGTAAAAATGACATCTTCGCACTCTCCTACTTAGAAACGACAGCATTTCGAGTCTCGGTACCAAGTGTCTTCAGCATCAGCTCACCCGTCAGCAACAGACGCTCTTCAGCATGCATCAATCCGAGCAATGATTATCTAGAATACTCGGACATAAATGTCAGACTAGACTTTTGGGGGGGACTCTTGATACCCCTCAGTTATATTCCTATTCAATTAATAACTTATATTCCTAATTTAAAGTAACTTTAAGAACAAGGAGGACCAAATCCAGGTAGCAAAGAGCATTCCTCATCAGGAGGAGTCCTTCATTAGGAAGACTTCCGAATCAGGAAAAACTACCTCAAACAAGGACGAATCCTACAAGGAAGAGGAATCCTATTCCTCTCAAGTTTGAGCATCTTGTCCCTTATAAATACCCCTCACCTCTCTTTATACTATTCATTTCATTCTCTTATTCTCTCATTATCTCTCTAAATTCTCTCTCTACCCTCTCTGACTTAAGCATTGAAGGGTTTGTAGGGGAAACCTCACATCTCACCTTGCTTCTTTATTCATTAATTGACCGCGGGATTTGGAGGTTCTGGAATCAAGTTATCATTTATTTATATATATATATATATATATTGATTATTGAATTAATGTTGCATGCTTAATTAAGCTATTTCCTATTTTATTTTAATAAGATATAAGTCTTGCCTTTAAATTGGTACATGCATGTGTATTTTATTTAATTACCAACTAAGGTAAATATTTGAGATAAATATTTCTAGTATGTAACTAAATTAAGCATAAATATTAACATTAATATGTGAAAGATAAATAAATATTTAATAGCATAAATATTTGAGTACTTTCTAAATATTTTCTAGACCTCTTGTTTAAGAATTAAATTTTTGATAAATATTTCTAAAATGCTAGTGAACTTGATTTATTTATTTTGCAAATGCTGAGAAAGCTACTCTAATACAAAAATAAATATCTAAAGGAATGAACTAGCAGAATTATCACTTCCGAGCTAATGCATTTCCGACTTTGAAATTTATGAATGAGCAATTAAGAGCAAAATTGTATGATTTTAGTATAGAGTATATCTCTATTATTAGAATATGATATTTGATTATCAATATTTTTATGTTGCGACTGTCATGTTCAGTGTTTTCATGGAGTATGACGAGTCTTGTATGAGATTTTAATTATAGTTTTCTATAAAAGACCGTTATGAGATGAGTCAACTGTATTGGCCAATAAATAATAACTGCCTTGGGGACAAGGCATAAATTCATTATGCCTTTGGGGTGAATTTATATGGTTAATAAGTATGCGTACTAAATTTATAAGTTAATATACTCCGACAAGGAGTTATATTTTACAGTGCTCCAAGAAGGAGTTATATTTTACAATGTTCCGAGAAGGAGTGATATTTCATTTCGCTATGAGAAAGAGGTATTATTTCAAATTGCTCTGAGAAGGAGCTATGCAAATATTTTTGTTTTTGAAAAAGAGTTAACTATAAATTTGTATTTTTCAAAAATACAATATATTTATTTTTCTGTCATGTCTAGTATGTGATATACAAGTCAAGAGTTAAATATATCTAGACATGGGTATTTGTGCTCTAAAGCTCATATTTAAAATTTGTGTAAACTCGTTGAGAATTATAACATGTGGAATCCTGAGGTAATAAAAAAAATAAATATTCTAACATTTAATATTAAATAAAATTATGTTTAATGTTTCATTCAATTCTTTCGAGTTGCGAATTTAAATTTGCATAATTCTTCTATTGTTATTACTTCTATATTCATTATCGATTCTATTTTCGATATTCTTGTTATACTTTCTTTAGTTGCTCACTGGGTAATTTCCTTACGAAATTACTCACACTCGCGTTCTTGTATATTTTTCAGTATCGGCTATATATATTAGTTGTATAGCTAAAGACTTTCATATGGCGATGCAGTGGACCACCATGACTTATGAGGTTTCTGAGTTGGAGATGAGGGAGAAATTTGTCATATGTCATGACACAAATGTTGAGTTTGCTTTCAGAGTTGCTGTAGAGTCGATTAGAGTATATGTGTGTATTATAGCTCTTAGAGAAGAGTATATGGATTTTGTGTGTACCAGTATCTTAGTCATTTATGACATTAGCACTAAAGTTCAGATCTCTCTAGATTGGATATGAATTGGGCTTGAAGAGATCCACTTTTGTCTTTTTGCTATTGGCCTAACTTATTTCTCCTTGGACTATGACTGATGTACTTTTTGCTTATTTATGGAAAGGGGTTGAGTCCTACAACGGCCTAGGATATGCTAAAGGATGAAGCACATTTAGCATGCTCTGAGGGAGGTGCTTTCGAGAGAGGGTTATCGAAATACTTAAGTGTATTCCATTTTACTTGTATTTTTATATAACTCGTATTCATGTATTGTATTAAGGATGTTTAATGCTAAGGTGACAGGACATTTTACCTACCATGTAAATATTTGTTTTAAGTTAAGATACCAAATACTGCTTGCCATCGTTTAAAAATTTATAGGAGTTAGTTATTTTGTATATATATATAATTATGTCATTTGCATATTCAAGAGATATCATGTTGATAGAATATTGAGGTTAGTTGTTTAGGTAATGCTACTCTTTAATGGTACCACCATCGATAATGTGATGTTATATGGTTGTACTGAAGGGGAAGGGTGTTACATTGTTACCCTATTTTCCTTGAAATTGGTTCCCAACAAAGTTGACTTGCTCTAAGCTTTCATCTCCATATATACCATTGTTGACACATCCACATTCTCTAATTGAGTGCCCTACCATATTACAATTTTCACATGATAGCTGTGAAATTGTTGCCCCCATTGCATTTCTTTGGTTGAAATCCCCCAATTGCTTTGAAAGTGTGGCGATTTTGGCTTGAAGAGAAGTAACTACATCTACCCTAATTTTTCCTCCTTGCTTTGGTGGGTTTTGACGCTCTGATGGCCAAAGACAGTTATTATTTGCTATCTCCTCCAAAAGTGAAAATGCGGCCTCAACTATTTTCTGTATCAAAGAACCTCTAGCTGCTGCATCAATGGTGTCTCCAATGGATCGAGTAACACCATTATAGAAAGTTCTAATGAGCACGTCCCCTGGCAAACCATGATGAGGACAGCTCCATAGTAACTCTTTAAATCTTTCCCATGCATCACTTAAGGATTCCATCTCAAATTATTGAAAGGTGGTGATATCCTTGATAATTTTTGTCATCTTTAAAGGCGGGAAATATTTTGGTAGAAAAGCTTTTTCCAATAGATCCCATATGGTGATAAGGGTATGTGGCTGTGAATTCAACCATGCCTTAGCTCTATCCTTCAATGTTAATGTAAAGAGTCTCAATTGAATTGCATCATCCAACACCCCATTATATTTGAAAGTATTATAGATTTCTATGAAATTAGTGATGTGAGCATTAGGGTCTTCATTTGCCAAGCCATAAAATTGAACACTTAATTGGATCATTGGAAGCAAGGCCGGCTATTGATACCCAAATTTTGGCAGTTTCCCCAATAATCCAATGATGAAGGATTCCCGAAAGTTTTCTCGAGCGTGCTTAGATCGAAAAGAAACCCAAAATATACCAAAAGTATACCAAAACCCAAAAGAGTCACATATAAAATATGATTTTCTTATCTCATTTCTATATTGATAATATCATTTTTATCTCATTTCTATCTTTCTTATTATTTTTCATCATCCTTACATTTTTTATTCATTTTATTTTAAATATTTATTATTTGTGAGAAAGTTGTGATTTTTTTGGTGACTTAAAGTTTGTGATTAAGATATGCAGAAGGAGAAAGAAGTCCGGGTTAGATTTGGGAGTGTTTGCATTCAGTTTGCGTTTTTCACCATTTTTGCATCATTTTCTCTATTTATGTAAAAATAGGTATTTTAATGCAAAGCTAGCATTTTTATTATTATTTTTTGCTTCATTTTAATTTATTTTTATTCCTGCACTATTTTTGTTTATTCTTATTATTTTTGTGCATTTTTCTTTATTTTTATTATATTTTTACTAATTTTGTGATATTTATGCTTTAATGGTAAAAATGGCTCTTTTATAATAAATCTTTATTTTTATGGTGGAAATGACATCTTTACAATTTTAATATTTTTATTTCTGTATTTTTATGTTATTAGCATATTTATTTCTATATTTTTAGCATTTTTTGGTATTTTTGTAATTTTTATTGCATTTACGCCTTTTGTAGTAAAGTTGACCCTTTTATCATAAAATTCATATTTTTATGGTAAAAATGTCACCCTTATTATTCATATTTACTTATTATTGCCATATTTGTCTATTTATTTATTTATTCCAGCACTTTTTTTTTATTTTTGTTGCCTTTTTCTATTTTCTTGCTTTTATACCTTTTGTAATAAATTTGATGTTTTTATCATAAAATTCATATTTTTATGGTAAACATATCAATTTTATTACTTATTATTTTATTCCTGCCATATTTATTTATTTATGTATTTATTCTAGAATTTGTATTATTTTTATTACTTTTTTGCAATTTTTGTTGCATTTACGCTTTTTATGGTAAATTTGGTATTTTTATCATAAAGTTCATGTTTTTATGGTGAAAATATCATCTTTATCATTTTAATATTTTTATCTCTGCCATTTTTAATTATCTGAATATTTATTTCTGCATTTTTATGATTTTTATTGCATTTTTTATATTTTTCGCATATTTGTGCTTCTTATGGTAAATTTAGTATTTTTATCATAAAGTTCATGTTTTTATGATAAAAATATCACCTTTATCATCTTAATTTACTAATTTATGTATTTTTATTTATTTATATTAATATTGCTGTATTTTTATTATTTTTATCACATTTCATGATTTTTATTGTTTTTACGTCTCTTAGGGGCAAAGTTCTCATTTTTATCATAAAATAGATAATTTTTATGGTGGAAATGACATCCTTGCCACCTTTATATTTTCAATTCTGTATTTTATTATTTTTAATTACAATAATTGTACTTTTATCATTTTTGTTGATTTCCTTAATGAATTTATTATTTTTATCATAAAGTTCTCATTTTTATGGTGAAAATAATTGTTTTCCTTGATAAATTTATCATTGTCATCATTAAGGTAATATTTTTACTGTGAGAATAATATCTTTATCACTTTCATCATCTTTTATACCTTCCTACTTTATTCCTTTATATTTACATCATCATAAAAACCTTATTAATAATAATAAAAATGATGACTTCACACTAAAGTACCCAATTTTTAAATCTTGCATCATGCATACATTAGCATCCTTGTTTGCTTATATGTTTAATTATTCCTTTATTTATCATCTCAATTTTGAATGAATGGAATATATTAAATTATCCTATGTGTAGTGTGTGCTTGCATGTGTGTGAAGACTAACCTTTGTTTTGAGGTTTATTAGAATAGAATTTTTATTTCTTTTTCTCATTTTAATGTAATTAGTAGAATATGTTTTTCCAAGGAAATGTAATCTTTAATCTCAATTTCCTCATTTATTTTTATTTTGGATGTATTTATTAGAATAGGCTTTTTCTCAGGTTATAATCCTTAATCCATTTCCCCCTTTTTTTTTTTTTGTCTATTTGCTTTCTTATTTTTATTATCTCTTGCATGCTTGTGTGTTATGTGCTACATGCTATATGCCTACTTGCTTAATTGATGTTCACTTGTTTTATCATGTGATGCATGCTCATCTATCCAATTATCCCATGCTTTATTTAATTGACCAATGCTTGTATGTGGTAAAATGCATCATAAAACCGAAATTAGGATGAAGTAGTGAATTAATGAGCAACATCTATAATAAGAAATAGGATAAGTAACTCCTACCCCTCGAACCCAGATTCTCTAATTGTGGAAGTAAATTTTTCACTTCTTCCTGATTCAAGTCGGGTCTCGACTCCAATCTACAAAGCCTAATCAGGCAGACCCTCCCATAAATAATAATAAATGAAAATCTAGTAGATCAATCGCTATTAGCTAGTGTGCCCCAATGTTATAAGCTCATAGATCCTCGTGATCTCCCCTCACCACAAGTTTTTGGTAACTTCGTTGGGGACTTCTGATTTGAGGGGTTATGAATGAAAGACTGTTTATTGTTATACATAACTTGTTTATTCACCTTCACAGCATTATAATTGCATATCATCACACTCACCATATGCACTTTGGTCCCTAAACCCTCAATAATACTGAATGACATTGCCACCATGATTCCACTTGAGTCATGGGGCGATAAAGATAGGCATTATCACCTTTAGCCTTTACTTGTGTATTCGCCAGGCTCACTTGACTAGAGTCCATAACCCAAGTCCTAAAGGGGGGCAACTGAGTTATTAAAAGAATGCTAGACTCTCATATCAGAGTCTGTAACCTTAGTCATATGGGTGCATTCTCACTAAAGGAACCTAAGCCGCAAACCTGACGTAAGTCGTATAAATAAACCACTAGAAATATCCCCTAGGATCCCACCTAGCTTTTGCATGCTATCCTCATCTTAAAATTGCTCCCTCGACCTAAAATTCACAAATTATATGACATCTCTAGTGTCTGCCACCATCTGTAACTTTAGACTACCCACGCTTAGGCCCGTACGATCCTTATTTACCTTGTGTAAGAATGATATGCAAGGAATGACGAGAATCATACACTTCAATTTGGATAGTCCATAGGGGCCAACAAATAGTGACATCTTTTGATGATGGAACCTAAGGAAGTTGTCCATTTGTCCTTACTAGATCAAGTGGATGGATCAAGAACCTGACTAGACTGTGAACACTCATGCTGAAAGAATCAAATCATAAACTATCCAATGAAACCTTCATGTCTGTTGGTAAACACATTGAATGTCAATGAGAGGGACATGAACTTGGATCCCTTCTATTGACTATAGTCCATGCACTCGCCAACGTGCACGAGTAATAAAGTTGGAAGGAGAGATCGCTTATGTTTGGTTTGTTCATTTTACAAGTTTTACACTAACCCCTATTTGTTCATTTTGTTTTCTTTTCTTTCTATGCATACATACATACACGTAGGACATTTCATCATGTGTTAACCCATGATCTTCTTGCAGCCATTCTGCATCACTACATTAGCAAGGTTATAAGTGGCATGTCGTGCATACACGCTAACCCACTTATCTTGTAGAATTCATCACGATATGCATGTGTACTCAAGGACATGTTATGCACACACAATAGCTCTTTTGTAGCTTATAACACAATATGCATTCATGATCCTTCTTTTCCTTGATAGCTCATTTTGGTTTCATTCACTAACCCTTTCTCTTTTCTTGTGTACAACTAAAGTACATTTTTAATAAGGCCACATGCATAGATACTAATCTTATCCGTTTGTAGCATATAACATAGCATGCATTCACGTCAATTTTGCACTTTATGCGTGCTAGTCTCACCATCTTGCATAATAGTTCATACATATATTTCATTATAACTACTTTAACTTTATCATTCTTACCATCACAATCTCTTAAACACCCCTTAAGGAGACTTAGCAATCATTAAGCAACAAAATGGCTAAACATTTTGGGAATCAAGACCTTATTGACCTACTTAAAGAGCATGTGAAAAGATTTATGGCTGATGGGGGCCTAACTAACATCCTCTGGGCTGAAATCAATACTATCCTTAAGATTGAAGTCAAGAACACTTTTGATCAAACCCCAAATGCCATTGATGAGATAATTCTCTTAGGCAATAATGACAAGGGGGAAATTGACACTCCTAATCCTGAGATCAAGAAAAAGAAAGAGGTTATGAGCATGGCAATAGAGATCCAAGAATTGGTTACTAAGATCAAAGGCTTCAATCAATTATTTATGTTCATGAATGAGCTCTCACAAGGTCACCCTAAACAACCCTATTGCTATGAGCTTGATGAAGCTAAAAGTCTAAAAATGGGTAACCAGAGTATAGAGGGTTATAATCCATTCCATCCAGAGCTTCCTATTCAGAAATTTATTAAGTAGTATGAGTACAACACTCAACTTGATGTCACAAGGTATGACTTAGAAACCACTAGGAAAAAAAGTGGTGAGAGTTTCTTAGACTACATCGCTTGATGGAGAAGGAAAACTGCTTTGATGAGAGACAGGCCTTCAGAAGATGAACAAATAAAGATGATAATCAAAGGAGCACGACCTCATTTCCGTAAATAAATGAAATTTATTTATAATCTAACTTTTGAAGCGCTCCAACTAGCCAACACTCACATTGAGGATAAAGAACCCTCTCAACCCAAAAATCCCTACTAAAAACCAACCTAGCCTAGCCAAAACACCCATCCACTAAACCAAACTTGACCACTAATGCCCTGAGAAATAAAAAATACTCAAACTTTAACCAACCCCTCTCTAAAGTTTTCCAGGAACTTCAATAAAGAAACCTTTTGAAACCCCTCTAACCAAGACCTTTACCAAACCCTCTACCACCACGTATCAACTCTAACCTCTATTGTCACTTCAACCAAATGCTCAAGTATACAACTGATGATTGCTACACTCTAAAAGACCAAATCCAAGACCTTACAGACTCTAGCAAAATTGAAAACCCTGAATAAAAGCCTAGCACCAAAACCAACCCTTTACCTAACCATCTAACTACACCACAACTACCTCGCAAAGTAGGCATCTTCCTTTTTAAGTCATCTGAATGTCAAAGAAGCGACGAACCACCTACTTTACAAACTCCACCTATCTCCTTCAACCTTGTGTCTAACCATCCTAAAAGCGGAAACCAAAAAGGAACCAGGGGAACCTATCCTCTCTGAAATCATGGATGAATGGAACAGAAGCAACTAGAATGCAGAATATGAATGAAGCTCTTTTTTGGGTTTAATAGCTAGATTAGAATAATGAACTCCTGATTTGTTATTTTGCTAGTAGTATGATTAAAGTTAAATGCTCATGTGGTTTATCAAACATCTTGGTGGAATGTTATGCCCTCTCTTTTTTATTGCCTCTCAATCTTTTGGTTGTCACTACTCTCTTTAGCACCTCATTAAAACTACAAGTATTCAATTCCTGCTATAGCCTCATAAAAAAAAGAGAAGAAAAAATGAGAGAGAAGAAAATAAGAAAAAAAAGAAGAATGATGACAATGTGAAAAAAAAGAAGAAAAAAAGAGATTGACTCGATTAATGTTGAAAATCTGACTAAGAGTAATTTTTTGCCTAGGCAAAAGAGGGGAAATAAGATAAGATATTGAGGATGTGAGGCATATGCTTGAATGAATACTTACCATCCCAAGATACAATGAGTTATACTTTGATGAGTCATTAGATTGCGAGGGGTATAGGGACATAAGTAGTATAATTTGTACTCTATCCAGCACACTTTTTGTTAAGTAAATAGGGAGAGCATTAACCACATTTAGAAAACTCAAATACTCTTACTCAGAGATAGTATTCCCAATAATTGTTATAGCCTCCTTGAATGTTAATGCTACTTGAGACACATATGCAATGGTGCAAGCTAGAAATTCACCAAATATTGCTGATGGTCACTTAGGAATTCCAAAATGCCCAAACATATATCTACCCAAAGCCACCCTAAACCCAAACCCCACCTCCAAGTAATCTCTCCCAATAAACCCTAAACTATATCTTAATCTGTTTCCTCCTAAAATCACCCTTTTAAAAGTAAATATCCAGTCCAAACCCCAAAATGCCATGTCCTCACATGCCCCAAATCTGCAGCAAAACTCCAAATAGCCACCCATATGGTGACCAAACCACCGAACACTTCTCCTAAAACTCTAAATCCTTAAATGGCCATCAGGTCAAAGCACCATCATCAAGATCTCTAGTTTCACCCTCAAATGCACTGGTCCTCTCTCCATCAACACTGGTCCTAATATCTTTAAGCCCTGACTTGCTTATCAGCTGACTCTCCCCAAAAGGGCCTCAACCTAAGCTTTCCCCTCTTACCTTAACCTAAAAAAAAAAGAAAAATAAAGAAAGATGGAAAGACAACTTGAAGCCTAGCCCCAACCTTTGTCATGCAATATACCCATTTGCATTACATTTGAACATGCATCTCATAATCCTTACCTTAAGGGTGCAAAGTAAAATGCTACTCATCTTCATAGCAATGTCATCATCATTCCATGCATGTATACTCATTAAATGCATTCATACGTGAGGTCCCACCATTATCTTGCATCATGCTCATTGAATGCATCCATACATAAGTTTAAGAAAATGGGAAATCATCATGTCTTCATAAAGCATAGTCATTCACTTACGTACAAATGATGATAGGTCATGACATATTTTGATAATTTTTAGGCTTTTTGTACATACGTACATCTACAAATAAATGATTTTATTTCTTTTAGCATGCACCATAATCATTGGCATCTTGTGCATATATACATATGTCCATATGCATCAGAAAATGAATAATTTTCCTCTTCATCACCACCAATACTTCATAAACGCAACATCCATATCAGCATTACATGCACATGCACACTTGCATACATGATAGAACCTCTCCTTCACAAGTATAATGACTAGCATTTCATGGGCATACACATTGACATACTCCTTAGGTGACATAGTAACCAATGCTTCATGAACATGCACTCCTACATAAATGCTTCATCCCACAGCATAAACATCCTGATTTTACACATACACACTATATACAGCTATTTAAGGAAGCAAGTTGGCATCACATTCTCATAAGACATAACCATTCACTCCGTATGCAAGTGAGTCATTTCATCCTGGAGCATAATCATTAGCACCACATAGATAAATGTACATATAATCCATTTCCTTCTTAGTATTCAGCAACCATTGGTGTTATATGAATTTGCATGAGCACATTAAAGGAAATAAGCCATCTTCCCTATCATCTTGTAGCACAACCATCATTCACACATGCTTTTGATCATATGCCCAAAGGATGCAACTTTCCCCCTATTTTAAGGCAAAATAGTTAGTAATTTGCATGTGCAGATACACACGACATCTCTCCCTCTACCATGCAATTTGATCATTCACATTCATCGTATACAGCTATACCATTAAAAATATAATGATCTTCATCTTTAATACATAGCAAGGACCATTGGCATTTTACGTGCACACACAACATGATCACTTGCATACATGAATTCTCTTAAATACCATCAAAAGGATAGCTTACTCCTTTTTCATACAATGCATACATTGGCATTTCATACATCATGCATGAGCAGGTGAACCTCCTCATCAGATACCACGATCACCAACATTCCTTATAACCACCCACTTGCACATAAGCCTAAACATATAGCATATTTATTCCCATCACACATCACTGGCTTCTCATGCATATTGGCATTTGTATACAAAATATAATAATAAGGTATGACTGATATCATATGCATAAATACATGCATTTCCATAATATGAAGAAAGAACCAAATAGTGCTCTTGGAGACTCTAGAATGGAATAGCAATTTGCAAAAAACTACAATCAAATCAAGGATTTTAAATTAGGATGTTCCTTAAAGGCTCTTAACTCCCCCCAAAATGCATTGGTCATCCATTGCAAAAGAATCCCTCAACTTGGAAAAAAAAGCTTAGTGATGAGTGTGAAAAATGCACTGTTTTAAGCACTCAAAGCATTAGGTTTAGGTGTAAGTTCAGTTACATTTATGTTTCTTTTGTTTAGTTTTTCTTCAATTAGGCACTTTTTGCATGATTTGCATGTTTATTTGTTTTT